>SJYO01018169.1:50981493-51086483 GCA_006410555.1 Capra ibex | reverse complement strand
AGGATAAACCTTGGTCAGACAACAAGGTACAGGTCAAGATTGACAACGAAGGACTGGACGTATGTCTAAAGAGTTCTCCGTCCAGTCCACCAGACCATAAGGGTAGAGAAAGTCTTAAAAGGTGTAAAAAAAACACTAGGTGTGACAGTTTCCGAAACTGTATCAGTGATTTCGTCTTTACCTACAAAAAGACCTTGAGAGAACGAAAAAACCACTAGGTCACCTACAACCGTTAAACTAGAGACCAAGGAGACGGAAAAGATTTTGGTCGAACTTGTAGACCTTCAAGCACCAAGTACATAACCACTTCGGACCGAACCTCTTAAAACTCGTAATGAAATGATCGTACACTCTACTCACGTTAACACGTTATCAAACTCGTAAGAAACCGTAACGGAAAGAAATCCTAATCTTACTTTTGACTGGAAAAGGTCAGGATACCGGTGACGACTCAAAAGGTTTAAACGACCGTATATCTCACGTCGTGAAAGTGTCGTAGTAGAAAGTCCTAAACTTTATCGAGTTGACCTTAAGGTAGTGAAGGTGATCGAAACAGACATCACTACGAAAGATTCCGGGTGAACTGAAGTGTAAGGTCCTAC
Organism: Capra ibex; assembly: GCA_006410555.1. Taxonomy (NCBI): domain Eukaryota; kingdom Metazoa; phylum Chordata; class Mammalia; order Artiodactyla; family Bovidae; genus Capra; species Capra ibex. Next base: position 51,085,881 of record SJYO01018169.1, on the reverse strand, counting down.
ACACCGAGATCCACTCACTAGTTTGGTAGCACTAATAGAACCAGTACTTCTAGAAAAAACATGTCAAGAAGACACATAAGAACGGTGGTGAAGAATTATAGAAGACGAAGACAATCCAGGTGTGGTAAAGACAGGGAATAGCTCGGGTAGAAACGTACTTTACAAGGGAACTATAGAGACTAAAAGAACTTCTCTAGAGATCAGAAAGGGTAAGACAACAAAAGGAGATAAAGAAACGTAACTAACGACTCCTTCCGAAAGAATAGAGAAGAACGATAAGAAACCTTGAGACGTAAGTCTACGAATATAGAAAGGGAAAGAGGAAACGAAAAGCGAAGAGAAGAAAAGTGTCGAAAAAGGAGGAAGATTAGAGGTACGAGTTGACACGTACGGACGAGTTAGTGAAATCAGTACAGACTGGGAAATACTGGGATACATCACATCGGACGGTCTGAGGAAAGGTACCCTAAGAGGTCCGTTCTTATGACCTCACTTAACGGTACGGGAGGAGGTCCCCTAGAAGGGTTGGGTCCCTAGTTTGGACCCAGAGGACGTAACGTCTACCTAAGAAATGGGGACTCGATGACCCCTTCGGGTACAGTTAACATACAATTTCATTTCTCTAATTTTCTCGAAAGGAGGAGAAGACGAAGTGTCTCCGGACTGGGAGTGAATGGACCTTGTTAAATCCAGTGAATGTATTGGGACTTTGGCAAAGGTTCCAGTGTCAGTTCAAGGCTAACCGACTTTAAATCTACGAGTAAGGACTTCATCAGGACTAAAGAAGCCCCTACACGAATATGGTGAACTGAGGTCTTACTCCCACACTCCCTAGGAACAATTACAACACGGACGAGGGGTGACTCTTAACCTACCTTCCACTACCCTTCCGTCGACATTTAAGGTAAAGTAGAACCTTGGAAGAGACCGTTGTATTTTAGGTAAACTGGCACTCCACTACGTCGATAACGGAACCGGAGTAATCGTAGTGTCAAGTCACTCGACTCTCAAGTACCAGAGTAAGAAGAGTGAACAGTCGTGCGACGGAAACTTATTCCAGTTACAGTATAAGTCTCGACAACAACAAGTTCTTTAGGGTAAACTGTTTTGTCCCGTTTTTATCGATGACGTTTCACTGAGACTTGAATCGACGACACAGGGTAGTCCCTCACCACCCTCGTGTCAACGACCCCTTTACAAACCCCTTTACAAACCTTAGTACTGACACACACGTGGACAAGACACAGTCTCGTATAAAGAATGAAATCTATCTACGACTGAAAACGGACTCTTTCACCGAAAGATAGACTCCGATACTCGAGAAAGAATTCTTGATGCTTATAGAAGGAGACAAAAAGTCTCAACTGTGTCTTAAATTATTACAACGGAAAAGACGGTTCTGAAAATAAGTAACAAAGGGTGGAGCTCAGCTACTTCGTACTACCTCAATAACAGGAGTGAGACGTCAAGTCCTTCGTCCCGGTCTCCCCAATTGGGTGAATAGACACTGTTGTACAGTTTCGTCCCTACCTCAACCGTAATCTTTAGCGAAGGATCTTAGAACCGAGTCACGAAAGAAATTTTTCTTAATACTTTCAAGGTTCATTGTTGTTTTTTCGTGTTTAGTAATTTATGTTTGTACAACCTTGGGTAGTCAGAGTCTTTAAAACGTCCTTTGTACATAAAGATCTGTCTGACCTTTAGAGGAAACACGGGACAAACCAAGCGTAGGGATTGAAAAGGAAGGGACTCTTTTAGTTATAGGACTTAAACCATAAAATATGAGAGTCTAAAAAGAGATATATATACATAGGTATTTTTATACCATGTCAAAACGTGTAAACCGAAATATAATAACGAGAATAGAACAGACTTAGAAAAACGAAGAACGAGTTATATCAAAAATCATATGTAAGTATAATTATGCATGTGTGAAACATACACACAATCAGTGAATCAGCACAGAGCTGAAAACGTCAGGGTACCTGACACCGGACGGTCCGAGGGGACAGGTACCTTAAGAGGTCCGTTCTTATGACCTCAAATTTTTTTTTTTTTATGACCTCACCAAACGGTAAGGGAGGAGGCCCTATGGAAGGACTGCACCCCTAACTTGGGCCCAGAGGACGTGACGTCTGTCTAAGAAATGGTAGACTCCATGTTCCTTAATCTAAGGTACAGTAATATTTCTATATATTTATATACTGTCTAATGGAGAGAAATTAGTAGTAAATCTAAAAACGACGATAAATTATATTCATTATTATGTTACGTTTAAGAATATGGAAAGTGGAAGACTAATGAAAGAATTTGGGACGAACTTTTTTTCTTATGAGAATACCTCTATTCATATCTCTAAGTCAACGAGATAGATTTAAGTCAGGATCTCATTACGTTCTCACTCATAGTTTTCGTTGCAAATAGCCGATATAAATGTAACCTCCTTTGATATTAACTCGTCCTGTGAGATATACTCCGGAAGTACCCTGTGTGGGGAGGGGATCTGTGACAACATCAAGGAGAGGCTTTATGGATCTACTGTCATAGACTACGTGTAAAGACTCAACATAATGTTTACCTTCTTTAGTTAATGACTGATGGTACTCGTACATTGGGAGTCTGGATAACTGCGGACACTGTGACGGGACAAAGCAGTGGTAGTTGGTTAGTCTCTTAACACGTGTTCGACTAGTGTAGGAACCCTACGGTGAGGGAGTAAAACGGAAATTTTTACGAAACGACTCCAGTCGACCCCCCAAGTCCGAGAAACTCGTGATCGGTAGGTCCTGAGGAACGAACCACGAGGTGTCATTTGTGAAAAATTCAGTGAAGTCAGTACAGGCTGAGACACGCTGGGGTGTCTGCCGTCGGGTGGTCTGAGGGGGTAGGGACCCTAAGAGATCCGTTCTTGTGACCTCACCCGAGGGTAAAGGAAGAGGTTACGTACTCTCACTTTTCACTTTCACTTCAGAGAGTCAGCACAGACTGAGAATCGCTGGGGTACCTGACGTCGGATAGTCCGAGAAGGTAGGTACCCTAAAAGATCCGTTCTCATGACCTCACCCCATGGTAACGGAAGAGACTGTCATTTGTGTCGTGAATGGAAGTGGAGTTGAGTCTCAGTCATCTAATCGAAGGGAGGCTCACCCACTTGTCTGGGGTCAACCAAGTCATCGTTTTGGTTAGGAGCAAGGTACATATCGTACTAAAAGTCAACGATAAAGTCCTAGATAGTAATATAGAACTTTAGAGTGGATAAATCAGTAATGATTGAGATGTACAAAGATCTTGGTCTGACCTTAAGGACCCGGACGTCCTAAACACAGTCCCATTTTTTTTTTTACCGGAGTTAGTTTCACTACCTGACTATCCCCACACGAGACTTATTTCGTTCAAAATAGTAATGTCTTTATCTTTACCACCGAACTTTTTAAATTCTAGTAGTTTACAGAAGGAAGATTTTTCGTACGGTATTCCTCTTCCCCACTCTAAAGATACCTAGTAGTAAAGATACATAGACTTTCATGACAGAAATACACCATCTTTACTCGTTTCCTACCGGTAAACAAACAGAATAAAATCCTCGGAACATCAGACAAATTTTACCGACTAAATTTTTAGAAGTGTAGTTGATACTTTCATTTAGTAAAACTTTTCAATAATACGAAACAAGACCTAAGAGTCTTAAGACTCCTTCGACCAGATAACACAATTATGACCTTAACGAAAAAATACGGTGGTCGATTGACTTCTGAGATTGTGTCAAACCACCTTTTAATGACCGTGTCATGACCTCTGTGACCCAAAAACTGAACAGAGGAGACTGATACTTGGAATACTTTGTCAGTGGATTTGTAGAACTTATATCCTAATGGAATTTAGGTATGAAACGTTCAAAAACAACAAAAAAAGAAAGGGTACAACTGGGACATCTACAATTTAGTTAAACCACCCAACCCTTGTTGTAAGTTTTATTTCGTTGTACCTTACACTTATACTTTCACAATCAGCGAGTCAGGACAGACTGAGAAACGATGGGTACCTGACATCGAGCGGTCCGAGGAGACAGGTACCCTAAAGGGTGCGTTCTTATAACCTCACTCATCAGTGAGGGAAGGCGTCCCCTGGAAGGGTTGGGTCCGTAGTTCGAACCCAGAGGACGTAACGTTCGTCTAAGAAATGGTAGACTCAGTGGTCACTTCGGGTTCCCATTTATCTAAAGTATTTTACACACAATGTTTCCCTATTTGCACACGGATCGACCTCTTAATGTACTTCATTTTAAGAAAAGATAACGAAAGTTTTTACAAACTTTACAAATATGGTCCACTAAAGTCTTTCACAGAATCCCTGGAGAGTCTATACCAATACAGGTATAAATTTTAAGTTGTCTACGAGGGTAAAAAATTCCTCCTTCGAGTTTTTAGAGTCTTATCATCGTTTTGAGAAGTATTAAGAACGGAGACGCTAGTACGAGAGGTTCCTGTACCACTTGAGGGTGAAAAGGACAAAGGTGTAATGACGGAGTTTCCAGGTACGGAAACGACTGTGAAAAGAGAGTCGTACTTTACGAGAGTCATCTGTGTTTCGTAATGGAAACAATCTTTGGAAGGTTTAGGTTGATAAGAAGTGACTTAACCGGTGAGGAAAAGAATCTGGGGATTATAATAAAAACGACAGAGCACAGTATCGGGTACTGGTGTATGTGAACGTCAATTATTACCAAATTTTTAGATAGGGTGGGACGACTGGAACCTTTGAACCTCCAGTCCAGAAACATAATATTCTTAAGTCCAAAAAAAGAGGAAAAGAATATGTACACATGAGACAAGAGGGAACGAAAACCTTATTGATGATAAAATTTCGTTACGTATAAATAACATTCACAGAGTTTACTGTATTTTTTTTTTCGTCAACTCACTCCCTAACTAACCCTCAAACCCTAACTGTACACGTGAGACGATATAAATTTTATCTATTGGTTGTTCTTAGATGACAACTCGTGTCCCTTGAGACGAGCTATAAGACATTATCGGATTTGACCTTTTCTTAAACTCTTCCTTATCCATGTACATACCCATATTGACTTAGTGAAACGAAATATGGACTTTGATTGTGTAACAATTAGTTAATATAAAGTTACATTTTTTATATATATATAAAATTTTTCCGTCGACTTTTTAGTGGGATTCCGAGTGTTGGGTTTCTACTTGTGACAATCATAGATTTGGCTGCAGAACAAGACGGACGTCAAAGTATCTCTCCGTTCGCACACGTGTGTGTGTGTCACCATGTGTTTATTTAAGTGTGCGCGTGTGTGTTACAATATATTTATTTAAGTAAATAATTATACTGACTAAAAAGGAAAGTCGTTACGGTTCCCGTGAAAGCTACAGTTACTATGTGGGAAAAGAAGTAAATTTTAACGACTAATAATAAGACTCGGTACCTAATAACCCCAAAATAAAACAAACGGTAAATAGTTGTAATACTCGGCACTACCGTCTAGGCTGAATGAGGAGGGCGTGATATTCGCAGTTGATCTTCCGTGGTACGAACAGGGATCACAGAAGGGAATCGCGCACTCAGGACGCGTCGGAGTCGTCAAGAGAAGTCCCGGAAGACGTAATAGGGAGGAGGGGAAATAGGAATCCGACACAGGAGAAGTTCAGAGACACATAGTCTCGGAGGATGGATTGTTACGCGCCAGAAAGCCCTTTCAACGAGAAAGACTTGTCTTCGTGACCCTGAAGGGACCAGTCGGTCACTAATTCCGCGGTACGAAAGGTACGTCCCCCACACCCAAGATAGGGACCAACCCCTTGATTCTAGGGCGTATGTGTAACACCGGTGTTTTTAATCTTTTCCTTTTTCCTTAGCAGATGGCAATGTGTCATTTTTTAACTGAAAACTGTCAAAAGGGTAAATCCTTGATTATTTCACCTTAGTACGTATATAAATAAATTTTTAAACGTAGAGTGGAAGGATTTTGTCCTATACTTAGACCTGACAGGACTGGAAGATAAAACACCTGTACTTTAAGTTCTACTATATATTAACAAAAGTTACGAATCAAGGTAAAGTGGTTGGTGAAGGTGAGAACCATCTATATTTAACGTTTATGTAAAATAATCCTTTATAAAGGAGATGAGAGACCTCGACTTCAGTTCTTGATGAGTCTATATAATAAAATTATTTTCCATTATAGATCATGTTAAAACCTTTCACATTTCGAAGTAATATTAATTTCGAATAAACACAGTAAAAATTACACTAGTCTAAGTCCTTATATAGACAGAGAAGTTACATTGTTCTATCGAACCCATATTAGGTATAACAAGAATACATAAAAGAAGACGAAAATCGGAGTCAATATCGAGAGTCCTCAAGAAGTAGGGAATTAAACACCTAAGGTACCATCTCATATCATACCACCATAATTGGGTTGGTAAAAGAATCCGAAAAACACAGGTAGAGACATAAGATTTGAACTTAAGGTGGAATGACTCTGAGTCCCTGTGATACAGTATTACATGTAAAGGAATCCAAATTCATACTTGGTATACGGTAACCGATGGGTACGAGATCAGCACTCATACATCTTTAGACTCGTTAGCCAGTGAAGGACGAGGGAAGGAGTCAATAACGTATATTAATTGATAACGGAGAACGTAACAAGGAGAAAGGTAGGTAAGGAGACGAGGAATTACCGTGAACAAGAGTTGGTCTTATCTGAAATGTTCCGTACAAACGTTTCAGACTTCTATAAAAACTAATAGTGTTACGTTCCCATGATTACTGAAGATTTACTATCTTCAGTCTTACGTTAAATTGTAGGGTGTTGTGTCTGATATCCGGGTGAGAGGTGTTGCACAATCGGTCAGGTTTTACAGTCATAGTGGATTCAACTTCTTAGAACCATGCATCTTCGACTAAAGTACACAAAGCCAACTTGAAGTTTAAAGTGGAGACTCTACAAGTCAAACTATATTAGAGCACTAAGTCTGATCGACGAACCAGTGATTTTTACCTTTCAATACAGAGTGTGGAGTAGGTGTAACATACGAAAGTAACTTCACTCCGTCGTGAGTAGTAATTTTGAAAAGGGAAGAACCATTGACAATATACTGGTCAATATGTGTTGTCCCTTGCTCCCTTTGACTCCGTATAAAGATTCATTTCATACTCATTCATTCCCTCATACTAATAGGAGTTTATGAGAGACGAGGTTTCACCGTAAACAACAAAACCTTTGACGTAAATGTTTATACAAAATTTTTTGGGACACCCGTCGAATTGAGATTGTGTTTAAAGGAGGGGGGGCGAAAGAACAAAAAGTCTGTAAAGTGTAAAAGTTCTTGTCTTACTAAATTTTCCTAATGATCTTTTAGAGGTAGTTTTATAGGTTCGGTTTTTCTCTTTCTTACACCTTTAGTACACCGACCGACGTTGCCATCCGTGAGAGGACAGTTCGTAATAAGGAACAGTGGTACTACTAGTTAGGCGTTCGTATAACCCATAGACGAGACATCCCAGGTTGAAGACGTGAAACCCAATGGTCTACAGTGAGAGGTAATAGGTTCTCTAATCCGTAGATCGAATAGTTGTCTGATCTTGTGTTCTATCTTCTACATAAGTCGTTCTTTTTTAGGATAAGTAATCGAAAAGAACATTTAAGTCCTACACAAACGATGAAACTCCAATTTTAGTTCACACACACTAAAAGAACTATAACACTCAACGTCACAGTTAACGGGTAGAGTGATACCAAAACTTCACCACGGGATCTCTTCATACCAAAGTTGTCTTACACTAATAGGTTAGAGACTGAGTGTCGGAACCATCCCGAGGACCTGTATCACAAAACAATTACTCGAACATTTACGCGAACAAGTAGAGCTATGACCGTATCTTAAATAATGACTACCTACCGAGAACCTCATTACTCGATATAAAACATACCAGAAAAGAGTAAATTACCGTGGGAGTTCCATTTTCTATATAAACGAAGGGGTGGGGTCCAAAGATATTCTAGCTCCCTCTTTTGATACGGATATAAAAATTCGAGAATAGACCGTTGGTAAGTCCGTATCGAGTGTACTTGCATACTTAAAACAATTTGTAAGTCCGGGTCTCTAGGAACGGTGATCCTTTCCTAGAAAAGTAGTCCTTTCTGTGCGAAACCTCTAGAAAAACTACGTACAGTATAAACATGAATGACGTGTATGTCCCGACGAATACACTAAACCTCAAGTCACATTGTCTAGAAGAGCACACACGATAAGTAAAAGCTAGTTATCATGAATTTTGTTTCCGAAAGGGGATGACGTTTGCCAAGCTAATAATGAATGAGAAAAGACCCTTTTTCCTTACCTATTAAATGGTACGCATATATATTTTATTAAATGGTTCTTGTTCCGTCTCCTTTCGACGAAACCAAAGGGAAGTACGGGAGAACCTCGGGGTCCCTTCTTGTAGTTTCCATTGTCATACTTTCTAACGAAAACTCGTCGAGTAAATGTGACCAGGGTAAATCGTAGTAGGACGTAATGTACTCCAACAAAAATTATCAAGAAACAGGGTACAGACGAGAAATGTAGAAGTTTCTGACGATACCAACGATTAAGAGTCTTTTTAAAGTGTTTCTGTCCAGTATTCAATAAAAACGTTGTAATGATTACTGTACTATCGTGTTTTCCTGAAACTATTAAAGAGTTCCGATCGACTGTTGAATCCTTGTATATGTGTACAGTAGTATATGCATGACAGTCAGTACACTTAAAAATTTAATTCTTACGCGTCTTGGTGTTCACATACAAAAAAGACCATGTACATCAAAAGAATAAACTTATATATTTCTTTAAAGGGTATTTAGGATGTACAAAGACTTTTACAAAAACTTTGCATATATGGTCAGTTTATACCGAATGAGTGTTGAAGGGTGACTTACTTACTTACCTACAAACGGACGGAACTATTTACATGTTGTGGGTATCACACGTTTAAACTGTAAGAGATCCTTATAACCGAATTGATATTTATCGTACAGACGTCTCACTATGTACTCAAAGTCATAGGAGAAACATTTGGTCCTGGAACCATAATGAGAAGTTCTTTATATCTTTAAGGGAAGTTGTAGAAGGTGTCTTAAAATTAAAAACAGAGATAAAGAAGAAATTTTGTTACTTTATAACAAAAAAAAATGACAGAATACAAGATTAATTTTTATATTTCGATAAACTAAAATAGAGTTACTTAAAAATTTTGACTTTTACTCTTGAATTTTTACGGTTTGTGGTTTAATTCGATTACAATTTAATTTACAATTTAATTCGAGTAAATCGAGATTTCTCAACACTTTATGTCTTTACTTCTGGGTTGGTCAGACGAAGCTTCCTTAACGGGTTCGAAGGAGAAAAAAAAATTTAAACTGTACTTTATAGGAATTATCCTATCGACGTACATTAACACTGTCACGTAAAATTTCTTATAAGTGAGAAAAATTTCTAGCAGAGAGTGTTCACTGGTAACTCCAGATATATGACGATAATATTTAAATCATTTCGAAAACAATAAAATATACTTTTTAAAACTTTATGACAAATAAATTTTCGTAATCTCAAAAGATCTAATTTTTTTTTCTAATATACATCTTTAGTACGAGAGTGTAAAGAGATCAGTGTAATTTCTACCACTCTTTCATAAATGGATTCTAAAAAATAATTCCTTAACATTTAGGATTCGATTCACAACCTCAGTATAAATTTAGTACCATTTTGGGGAACTACTTGACAAAATAATATGGGAGAAAAGTTTCATCCGTTGACAATTCCGAAGGAACTACCGTCTATTATTTCGTCTGGACATAAAGTAGTGTAATTTACATAGAATTCATGTACAACTAATTGTGACAACTACGATGTAACTACTAACCACAGCGTATAGTCTCGTAATGGTCCCGGTCCCTTCTCTTATCTTACCTCACTAAGTGGACAATGGATCTTCCGTTACTCGGGTATTTAATAACGATGAGTCTCTAAGAAGAAGACCGAATGTAGTCTTATTGTTCTTTTTTTCTTAATGTCTCTCTTCGTCTTATCCCGTCTTCAATTTCTGAACCAGGAACAATCTATCTCAATATAATCATGGGACCGAGACGAGACAACACGTATTCAGTAGAATGGATAGATTTGAAGTTAAAAGAGTAGACATTTTATTCTACTTATACGAAAGGAGGTCCGAAGTACACGTCAATTTAACCTTCTCGTCTAGATACACATTAAATAATCGTAACATGGTCCATGTGTCATCTATACGTTAATTGTCACCGGTAAACACCGGAGGATCAAGAACAATCAACGTAACTACTCACCAAAGGAATAGACGACGTGAACCGTGGAACACCTACAAATTTCAGAGTATTATAGGGTGTCTCTAATCGTTTCCAATAAAGTTTGTATACACTCTTCCATAATCGAGAAATTCTAAGTTTAGTTCACAGAATAGGTCCTTTATGTCTAAAAAAAGGGGGCAGTGATTATTCTACAATGAAGACTCGACACTAATAATAGTAATCGGGGACGTCGAATCTATGGGAGAGTCTCGTAGCGACGGAGACTCCTTATAAATGGTAGAATGTACGGAAGTTGTCGGGGTGTGGAGTACATGTTTCTCGATTTATTTAATTTAGATAAGGTAGTCGAAAACTTTACTTTTCCATAATAAAAAGGTAAGGTGTCCCGTATAACTTTATCAACTGAAAGTATTTTAATCGTATTTGAACCATTTAAATCTGATCCTCACAAATCTCCTGAGACTACGAACTCTCATTAGATGTTTATTTGTTCTTTGGTGAAGATACAGACAACGTCTAAACAGCGTTCGATTTACCGTAAGCAAAGTGGACAACATTTTCACGGTTTCTGTCCTGTAGCTACAGACACTGCGAACTTGTCACGAGTTAGGACTCTCTACTCGTAGTCAATGTATTCCTGAAGAAATAGGCTCGTGACCTAACATACTCTTCCATCGGGTGTACAAAAGTTGAAGAAAGAAAAATTTTTTACAAATAACTTCACATCACCTAAATGTTATAACACAATTAAAGACTTGTCGTTTTAATAAATCAATATGCATACATAGATATAAGTAAAAGTATAAGAAAAGGTAATACCAAATAGTGTTCTATAACTTATATCAAGGGTCACGACATGTCATTCTGGAATAAAAAGGAAAATACCAATAAAATTCCGAAAAGAAAAAGAATTATGTATAAAATGACCTCCTGGTTTGTAAATCATTGAAGTGACGCAAAGGAACTGAAACTCGAGTACTGTACTTTCTATTTTATTGAAATTCATAAGGGAAATACGTAAAATCCGTTATTTTTTTACACTGGTCTAAAACTAGTACACTTACCACCTATATAAAGTAATTGTGTAAATTTGGGTTCAACTTCCCGAGTCCAAGGAAGTACATTTTGTGAACTTCTCATGTCAAGGAAATACATGTTCAGGAATTAACATGTGTATTTTATTTTGATTTAGAAATAGGTTTGTTTAGTCGATAGGCTTTTTATCGTAGTTTGCCCAGTAGGATCGTACCGAACATCCCAGAAAGGATTTTAATAAAAGTGCAGTGAGTAGCATTTCTACCCTATTACCTAGGAAATTTTACCTCTTAATTATACTAGTGAGGCGGCTGTAAATTTTACAAGACGGACTTCAGTACAAAGGACTAAGTAAAGATGTCATTAATTTAGATTTTATATTCGGTATTACCCTTCCTTCTTCACGGAGAAAGGGTCCCAGATAGTCGTTCCTGTATGCAATTAATCTTTGAAATCCCTTGAATAGAGAAAGAATGTTTCTGACTGAGTTTTCGTGTTGTCCTTTGTACCCTGTCCGAGGGTCTAACGTTTTTCCTTACAGTATACTACGTGACTTTTCCGACGAAGAATAGACCGTACAGTAATCGAAGCGAAAAGAAAATCGACGACATCAGAGAGGTACCACTCCGTCGCGAGTGGACACGAGAAAGACACGGCACACAAAAGGGGCGATTACTCTCCAAAGACTTCGGGAGACAAAATGGGGTAAAGTACAGAGAACCGTAAAAGAAACAAATCACCGCAAGATGGTATTAAAAACCTATTCACATATTCCTACAGAAACTCCGGACTGTACTCGTAGAGTCGGTATGTTTGTGCAAACCAACAATCTTTTCTGAAAAAAGTTTTTAATAGAGAGTCGTGAGTGTCCCTTCTAAGTCCTAGACTCATACTTTGGAAGACAACACGTAAATTCTTCATGTTTATAGTGACACCTACCTTGTTTCTACGGTCCACACCTCCCGTCCCGTGTTTGATGAGGTCCAGTCTCTGGAGTCTCCTGACCTTACTCAGGTGGTTGTATTTCATTAAACGTTCACCTCAAACAATGAACAAATAAATTCCACCTCCATTCTCTCCTGGGAATTTAATCTTTCCATAAAAAAGGTTGACCATTTATTTCCCACATAGACAGTATATGTACAACTTTATATTTTGACTTATAAAACCATTTCATATTTCCGACCTCCTTGATTGAAATATACAGTCATACAAACGATTACTGTAGTGTGAATACCCCCAAGTCAACACCTAACACTGGATTTCATTCCGTGATCCTTAAATTAGGTTTTTACAACTTCTGGTACTGAAGGTATAGGGGTGGTGAAACCACTATATATATATATATATATGTGTGCGTGTGTGTGTATATATATACATTTAAAGGTTAGACTGCTTAAATCGGAAACCAAAAAACATGTACACTCATAACACACTCTCAAACTCCTGAACAGACACACACACACACACACAAATTCCCTTTATTCTATATAATAACAGAATTTATTGAAGGTATGAAAGGGAGAAACCCATGGTAGAATGTTCGGGTATCGAAATATTCGAGACCGATGTCCCGTCTCATCTACCCTCCTTCCCTGAACCCTCGGTCGACAGGACTCAAACTTGGAACCAGTGTACGGTGAATGGTCGGTTCTTCTTCAATTAGAGTAGGACGGAATGATGGACTCCGTTTAACCAAGGAGTCAGAAGAGGAATACATTTTGTTTATACGATTATTATTATCGGGAAGAATCCTTCAAGAGTTCCTAATTTACTTGCCTATACACAATGTACTAATCTTGTTACGAATTCTTGTTAGTGACATACCATAAACAATCTTTTTATTTATAGTTCCCAGCACTAGAAGGACTCTGTTAGTTCAGATCCGTTAATACTCACAATGTATAAAAACGCTTATATAATACTGTATACCAAACTGAGATTATGGTATATAATTATAATTTTAGAATATTTATTCCAAAGTGTACGTTACAAAATAGATAAATTCTTTTATTCGATAAAGTTATGGTGGAACTTTTACATGTACACGAATGTTTACGATTCGATTAATACTCACCCAACGTAAGTAATTTCAATCAGATCTATCCACAGAATATTTATAAAATACACTTACATATAACAACATACGGGACTGTTTATTAGCATCTTAAACTCTAATTCCGTAGTGGAATCTTTAAATCAGTTTAGATGAAGTGGTATTCTTATTCCTTTGCCTTGAGACATCTCACAAAACCGTTTCTGATGAGTCTTTCATGATCTCGACCGTGATTTTGTGTCTACGGAATCAATATAAAAAAAGGACACGACATGTCATTCTGGAACAAACGGAATCAATATAAATTACAATAAAAGAAATATGGTTCGTTGTGTTTTACGACAGTGAAGTTTAATAAACCAATACATAAACTGACGAAGTGTAGACAATCAGTTTTATAATGAATTTCGCATACAGCATTTTTGATGTATGAAACTCTTTCAACTCTGACACATGGTCTGATCTCATAAGACTGGTTTAAGACTCTAAACTTCTCTTTTGAGATCAAGATCTTACGTCTGAAAAACGAAAGTTGGAATTGTACAAGTGATAACATAATTATAGACCCGTAACTCGTGTCATAGACCAGCAGACACACACACACACACACACACACGCGCGCACACATACACACGAGTCAGCACAGACTGTGAAACGTTGGGTACCTAACATCAGATGGTCCGAGACGACAGGTACCTTAAGAAGTCCGTTCTTATGACCTCACTCAACGATAAAGAAAGAGGTCCCCTAGAAGGGTTGGGTCCTTAACTTGATTGTAGAGAACTCAGAGGACATAAAGTGACCACGGTGGACTCTGCAGACCAGGTCTGACTTTATTTATATTTGTCACCGACTTAGTTACTTCTTGTTATATTTATAATTATACTTATGAAAACAACGGAAGGCAAAAAGTCTTGACACATCGTTGAAAAGGTAGAGAAAAATTTTAACACAAAATTTAATACAAAACTTTGACATCAAGTCAAAAAAAAAATACAGATTCGGAATAAAGGACCCCAACGTAAACCGAGAGCCATTAAATCACAGTCAGTAACTAATCTGTCTTCAACACAAGTTTGTCAAGCTCGGTCAATCTCCGAAACAACTACATAGACACACAATTAAACCTTTATATAAGGTCAAGTTCTTAAGAACATAGGTAGGATGGAAAAGAAGGGTAGTCCGGAAAAATCCAGGATGATCAGTTGGGCTCTACACACCTTTAACTAGTTTCGGGAGGCACCGAGAGAACTACCGACCCGAAAGGAACGGGTAACGTAAGTACTGATCTGGTGAACGAGACCCCTCACCGGGTTTACCTTCACGTCGGACTCCGGTCGACACTCCTAACGACCTTCGTAAACAAACGCACCGTTGGTGAGGTCATAAGAACGGACCTCTTAGGGTACCTGTCTCCTCGGAGCGTCCGATGTACCCCAGCGTTTCTCAGCCTGTACTGACTTCGCTGGAATCGTGTTCGTGTTCCAATGATTACGAAGACTGACACGACCCCACACACTAAAAAGGTGAGGAGAAGTTTACGTAAGTCTCGGACCCCGTCGTTTCAAGAACGAAAGGTACCGCTGGGGTGAGACCCTCTCCCTGCCCTCACCCTCATCGGGTCTATCCTTCTGGCATCTGACCGAGAGAAGAAGGAAGTCAGTCAAGTCAAGTCAGTGAGTCAGCACAAGCTGAGACGCTGGGGTACTTAGCGTCGTGCGGTCCGGAGGGACAGGTAGTGGTTAAGGACCTCAAGTGAGTCTGAGTGCAGGTAACTCAGTCACTACGGTAGGTCGGTAGAGTAGGAGTCAGCAGGGGAAGACGAGGACGGGGGTTTAGGGAGGGTCGTAGTTTCAGAAAAGGTTACTCAGTTGAGAAACGTACTCCACCGGTTTCATAACCTCAAAGTCGAAATCGTAGTAAGGAAGGTTTCTTGTGGGTCCCGACTGGAGGAAGTCTTACCTGACCAACCTAGAGGAACGTCAGGTCCCCTGAGCGTTCTCAGAAGAGGTCGTAGTGTCAAGTTTTCGTAGTTAAGAAGCCGTGAGTCGAAAGAAGTATCAGGTTGAGAGTGTAGGCATGTACTGGTCACCTTTTTGGTATCGGAACTGACCTACCTGGAAACAACCGTTTCATTACAGAGACGAAAAGTTATGCGAGAGATCCAACCAGTATTGAAAAGAAGGTTCCTCATTCTCAGAAAATTAAAGTACCGACGTCAGTGGTAGACGTCACTAAAACCTTGGGGGGTTTTTTAGACCGTGACAAAGGTGCCAAAGGGGTAGATAAAGGGTACTTCACTACCCTGACCTACGGTACTAGAAGCAAAAGACTTACAACTCGAAATTCGGTTGGTCAGTCGTTAAAAGGTTCATCTTTGAGAAAAGGTGAGTAACGAACTGAGACCGACTAATAATCCCACGAATTTACTAGCCAAACCTGNTAAAACCTTGGGGGGTTTTTTTAGACCGTGACAAAGGTGACAAAGGGGTAGATAAAGGGTACTTCACTACCCTGACCTACGGTACTAGAAGCAAAAGACTTACAACTCGAAATTCGGTTGGTCAGTCGTTAAAAGGTTCATCTTTGAGAAAAGGTGAGTAACGAACTGAGACCGACTAATAATCCCACGAATTTACTAGCCAAACCTGTTATAAAAAGTCACAGTATCGAAACCCTCCTCCTGTTTCTAAACGTCTCGAGAAGCGAGACGGTGGACTAGTCTTCAGGATGGGAAGTCTACCACTGAAAATCTACCTGTGACCTTGACCAAGTCTCCGTAAATTTTTGATGAATATAAACCTGACACGTGTCAAATAGTAACTCTGTCTCTGTTTTAAAAATTCTTGAAATATTTATAAGATCCTGTGTTACGACCTAATTTTTTTTCATCGTAAAATTACCTCAAACTAATATAAAATTTCCATAATTTAACAAATAAAATAAATTATAGTCAGAACCAAATAAAATACAAACTTAATAAGATTGGTGGAAAGTCCTATAAATGAGACCTATAAAAATTTTCAAGTGGTACCAATATTATGGTAACGAAAAACCGATCAAAATAAAAAAGGGGATAGATATAATTTAAAATGAAAAAATATGACGAATAACAATATTCAAAGTTTAATGAATACCGACTCTCTTCACAATAGCTATTTATTTCGAAGTAGAGGGACGAACAAGTCTTCGGGAAAGTGGTCTTATTTGAGATACTCTCATACCTGAAAAAAAAGAACAAGTGGAGATATAAAGGTCATGATCTTATTTCAGATCAATACCATCCAAGAGTTATTTATAAGTCACTTACTCACTTACTTATTGTATCCAAAGATTTTACAAGTCCAGGATAGACAATCCTTCAAAACGTGTATGTATCCGTCAACCTTTATTCGTTCCCTTTAATAGTGAGTCAACACTGTATAAATATTCGTTTTCAAGGTGTTTTACTTTCACTTTCAAAATTTCTCCAAACCTATGTTTAAGTTTTTGTCTGTCCGGTGTTAGATGGTAGTGTCCGATTTAGACAGTTGGTTTTAAAATCCTTGTCTGTACTAACTTTATTTTTCCACAAATAAATCCCGACGTTGGGTCCTCTGCGTTTAAGTTGTTTGTTAACATAACACAAAATAACAACACAAATAAGTGACTCAACACAGACTGAGAAAACACTTGGGTACCTGTGGTCCGAGGAGACAGGTACCCTAAAGGGTCCGTTCTTATGACCTCACTCAACGGCAAAGGAAGAGGTACTCTAGAGAGGTTGGTTCCTTAGCTTGGACGTAGAGGATGAACCGTCCGACTAAGAAATGAAAACTCGGTGGACCCTTCGGGACTTAAGACAGGATGGTCTGATGTTTTATCCCCTCCGAAAATTTCCGTTTTTGGGTGTTCCAATGTCAATCAGGGTACTCAACAAATAGTTCTTAATATTAACCTTGACCGTTTTGTTTTCTCTGAATCCAACCACAGTCCTTCTAGGGGACCTCTTCCTTTACCGTTGGGTGAATCATAACAATAGACTTTTAAGAGTACCTGTCTCCTCGGACTACTCGATATCAGGTACCCCAACGTCTCTCAGCCTGTGCTGACTTGTGACGACACACACCGTTCTCATTCACACGAACAATTCGCTCCTAACCAACCGCAGGGTTTACCAACGTCAATGTTCCTCTCTGGGACTCTGGTATTCCAACGTCGACCGTCCATAACAAGACTCATGTGGACCACCACAAGAACCCAGACCATATCCAGTTTCTTTCAAGTTCAAGGGTCACCACGTCTCTGAACAGACTGGGATCTAAGAGTCACCAGTGCACTGAGTCAAAAACAAACGGACACGGTACTAATGAGGTACTATTAAAGTTGAACAGTAACACCGGAAACAGGACAAAAGTTTTTAAAGTCTGGGAGAGAAAAGGATATATAGGGAATAATGAATACGAAGTACGAGGGTTGTACACGGTGATCGATGTCAGACAAACTGACTTCACCGTGTTTTAGGAGAAGTATAATCCTTCGACTACTCCTCAACCCCATCTATACTGAGACATTCCTTGAGAATCGTTAATGGATATAACATTTTGGTTTCGTCTCTAAGAGAGTCTCAGGGTGGTGTTTGAGACTCTATCTCGACCCCAACTTTCGGTGAACTGATTTCAGACGGAGCGCATTTAGTTGGTGGGAAGTCATTGACTGAAATCACTGAAACACTATGCTGATATTTGGACCATATAGATAGGAAAGAAACTTCACATACACGTAACGGTTTAAGAAGGAACTATAGATATCGTCTTCAAATGTTTTACTACCGACTTATTAGTCGTCGTAAAAATAAAAGTTTATCTTTATTTTTTACTTACGTCAGAGTCGTGAGTCAATAAACTAGGACTTCAGTGGCAACTCACGATTCTCGAAAGAACAGGGTTACGAAAACGTTTTTCGTATAAATCATCCGTGAAAGTTTGAATATGAACTAATTTTCTGTTAATCCTAACGTAAATTTTTATATTTTAAACTGATCTAATAATTTACAGTGTAAAATAGGTTTTTATCAACACAACCCTTTAAATTAACAGTGAATTTTCATTTACTTTTACTTTTACGGACAAGAGACAATAAAAGGAAATTCTAATACACACATACGTCACATCGTCACACTGTGGTATAACAAATCGACAGACATTGAAAATAAAAGGGATACGATATAATGAGACGTTAGACAGAAAAATATTACTGAGATTTCTATCAACTATACGGAAATCATTCTAATTAGTCCCATATAAAGTCGTAGGTTGGATAAATAGGGAGAATTCTATGTCCCGAAATTAGTAAGATAAAATCATTTATAAATTGAGTGTTCTCTCTCTAATTTTCCGGGTAGTCGGCATAACTCAAAATAGTAGGTCAACTTACAGTATAAGAGTTGCGCTTTAAATACACAGTCCCTCGCACTGAATACTTTACAAGACGAAATATTTCTTTACTGGAGTTCGATGACTACAGACATGTCCAAAATAAAGAGTACTGAATGAGAGAACACCCCAAGTGAAAGTTCAGTACCTCTAGTAAACACAAATCTATCTTTGCACAGAAGGAAGGAATCAGAAGAAAGGTGAAACCGAAAGAAAAAAATCGAAAACAAACTAACATGATCAGTCTCTTCTCGAAGGTAATAAAGTATAATAGGGGATTAAGTTTATAACTTGACTTATTCTTCGTAGCGTCTGTACCCATTAACTTCGAAAGTCAATAGAGAACTGATAACCTTTCCCTGTACAAACACATCTCGCCGTGTTCACCCTTGCCAAAGAAGTAATAGCGAATCTCAATAGAGAAGGGAACTCTCAAAGTCACCACACAGACGACGCAAAAAGGTCGGACATAGACACTGCTTAGTGTCATTATTCGGGTCTACTCCAGTGGTAGAAGAATCCGAACGATTATTATCACACTTTTGCATGTGGTGAATCCTCCAACAACGAAGTCGGCGACGACTCCACTCTCTACGATGTCTCTCGTGTGCAGACGTTTTTAGTAGAGCCTCGTTTATAGAGAATTATTCTATAGGTGTCTACTGGGTGGTTCTTTCTTGACGAGAATGACCTCTTTAGTTTCTGACTCGATGCTTTTTTGAAGGTTAAAGGATTTGCTTTGCATACACGATTAAAATTCGATAGAAGAAGTATACACATATACACAGTCCAACAAGACGATGATCTTCATCACTAAAAGTCTAAAGAAAGAAAAGGGATTACACAAAACATAACTATAAATTAAAACAAAAGTTCATGATCATTGAACTCTGGGACACTCATACCTCAAATTGTAAGTCTCGGTAATGGTCAAAATCTGTGTGGAAAGGTTTATTCAGTAAAGAGAGTCAAGGAGTTTAATAATTGATTCCTGGATCTATTTATTCACATACCTTACACAAAAAATAAATTACACTACTTTACTTTATATTTACTTAGATTAAATTTATTCAAATTGAAGACAGTGTTTGTACCTAAAAATTTTAGTTCTTCCGGACACTAATTTACGAATAAGACCTTTAATAAAAGACACGTCGAAAATTCAATTAGAGGTCCGGAGTCAAAGGAATGGACATTTAGTCCCTATTGAATAGAGAGAGAAAGGGCCTCCGTAGTACAATTTACTCTAGTTGATAAACTTAAGAGATACGGACCGCCTATAATCCACGAGACGAATCATTCACAAGTACGAGACGTAAAAAATTCGATGGGACACTTACAAGAACGGACCTCTTAGGGTCCCAGCCCCCTCGGACCACCCGACGGCAGATACTCCAGCGTGTCTCAGCCTGTGCTGACTTCACTGAATCGTTATCGTCACATTGGAAAGAACAGGGTACAAAGAGATTTTCACGGAGGAGACTCCAAGGACTTTAACTCCTTAAGGGGTCCACAAGTGCTAGAATCTTCTTTTGAGGGTCCTAATTATGAACAAAATTTTCCGAATTTGAGGGAGTCACTGAAACTGACTGTCTCAAGTTGATTATTGTAGTCCTGTTAGATCCCCGTAGACTCACGTTTTATCCTCAAAAGCACAAGTACCCACTAGGGGTGTCTCGTCACGGAGTCGTAGTCGGTCACTTTGAACCCTGGCAGGTTGAGGGTTTACGGGTGTCTGAACTGACTCTTAGGTCATTGATGACTCGGTCCTGGGGTGGAGTCGTCTACTGGACCCGTTTATAATAATCGTCTTTATACAGAGGTAACACGACGACGACGACGATTCAGCGAAGTCAGCACAGACTGAGACACACTGGGGTATCTGCCGTCGGGTGGTCCGAAGGGACAGGGACTCTAAGAGGTCCGTTCTCATGACCTCACACAACGGTAAAGGAAGAGGTCACGTACTTTCACTTTTCACTTTCCCTTCAGCGAGCCAACACAGACTGGGAAACGTTGGGGTACCAGACGTCGGGTGGTCCGAGGAGGTAGGTACCCTAAAAGGTCCGTTCTCATGACCTCACCCCACGGTAGCGGAAGAGGTACAGAGGTAGTATCAGCGTCAATTCACATTTGTAAATAACTCATGATACCGTCTCATGGTCTCTTTCGTTACCGTGGGGTGAAATCATGAGAACGGACCTTTTAGAGTACCTACCTCCTCGGACCATCCGACGTCAGGTACCCCAGCGCTTCTCCTGTGTTGACTCGCTGATGTGAAAGTGAAAAGTGAAAGTGTGTAACCTCTTCCTTTACCGTGGGGTGAGGTTACAAGAACGGACCTCTTAGGGTCCCTGTCCCTTCGGACCACCCGACGGTAGATACCCCAACGTGTCTCAGTCTGTGCTGACTTCCCTGATTCGTCGTCGTCGTCGTACCGTCTCATGACCCGATTTGTTTCCCTATGTCTTTGAATATTATTGTTGATACTCAGTCACTCAAGAACGACGTGCGATTCTTACTGTACTTTGCAAGAGATACTCCTCGGAAATAATCAATGGTGTTACTCTTATACTCCATCTACTCCAGTGTATAAATTTTGATAATAATAATCTCACCTAGTTTCCCCTTTCCCTTAGTAATACCCAACCTCACCAGGTCTCCTACCATCTTAAACATGACACAAAACTCCTAATCATGTTAAATGCATTCATCACTTCTTTTTAATTCTCAAGAACTGATCCTTATAGATTCACCAGGTCCGATTCTCATAATAAATAATTAAGGAGTGTAAATAATCTCCAAAACAAATATTTTCACAAGAGTACCACACACAGTGTAAGTCGTTGAGTAAAAGGAGTCGACTATAGTACACAAAATTCTAGATACAAGTGTATATTGCAGACGAGAAAGGAAAAGTATCGACATATCATAAGGAAACACACGTATGTGGTGTTAAGTAGATAAGGAGATAACTTAAAATCTAACAAAGACTATAAAACTATGATATTCGTTATCACGTTCTCTGTATAAGTACACATATTAATACTTATGTTCGTATTCCCATGTACTTGGACATTCACCTTACTTACCATAAGTATAAAAGTCATAATGATCTACGATGGGATAACCGGATGTGATTAAATATAAGATAATCCGCACGTGTACGAAGGTAAAAAAAAGTCAAGTCAAGTCAAGTCAACGATTCAACACAGGTTGAGAAACGCTGGGGTACTTGACGTCGTGCGGTCCGGAGGGACAAGTAGTGGTTGAGGGTCTCAAGTGGATTTGAGTACAAGTAGTTCAGTCACTACGGTAGGTCGGTAGAGTAGGAGTCAGCAGGGGAAGAGGAGGACGGGGGTTAGGGAGGGTCGTAGTCTCAGAAAAGGTTACTCAGTTAAGAAACGTACTCCACCGGTTTCATAACCTCAAAGTCGGAGTCGTAGTCAGGAAGGTTTCTTTAGGGTGCCGACTAGAGGAAATCTTACCTGATCAACCTAGAGGAACGTCAGGTTCCTTGAGAGTTCTCAGAAGAGGTTGTGGTTTCAAGTTTTCGTAGTTAAGGAGTCACGAGTCGAAAGAAGTGTCAGGTTGAGAATGTCGATATGTACTGGTGTCCTTTTTGGTATCGGAACTGATCTACCTGGAAACAACCGTTTCATTACAGAGACGAAAAGCTATACGATAGAACCAACCAGTATTGAAAAGAAGGTTCCTCATTCACAGAAAATTAAAGTACCGATGTCAGTGGTAGACGTCACTAAAACCTCGGGTTTTTTTGTCAGACTGTGACAAAGGTGACAAAGGTGTAGATAAAGGGTACTTGACTACCTCGGTCTATGGTACTAGAATCAAAAGATTTACAACTCGAAGTTCGGTTGAAAAAGTGAGAGGAGAAAGTGAAAGTAGTTCGCCGAAAAATCAAGGAGAAGTGAAAGACGGTATTCCCATCATAGAAGACGTATAGAGTCCAATAACTATAAAGAGGACCGTTAGAACTAAGGTCGAACACGAAGAAGGTCGGGTCACAAAGAGTACTACATGAGACGTATCTTCAATTTATTCGTCCCACTGTTATATGTCGGAACTGTATGAGGAAAAGGATAAATCTTTGTCAGACAACAAGGTACAGGTCAAGATTGACAACGAAGGACTGGACGTATATCCAAAGAGTTCTCCGTCCAGTCCACCAGACCATAAGGCTTAAAAGGTGTCAAATAACACTAGGTGTGTCAGTTTCCGAAACCGTATCAGTTATTTCGTCTTTATCTACAAAAAGACCTTAAGAGAACGATAAAGTTACTAGGTCACTTACAACCGTTAAACTAGAGACCAAGGAGACAGAAAAGATTTTGGTCGACCTTGTAGTCCTTCAAGTGCCAAGTGCATAACGGATTTGGACCGAACCTCTTGAAACTCGTAATGAAATGAACGTACACTCTACTCACGTCAACACGCCATCAAACTCGTAAGAAACCGTAACGGAAAGAAACCCTAACCTTACTTTTGACTGGAAAAGGTCAGGACACCGGTGACGACTCAACAGGTTTAAACGACTGTATAACTCACATCGTGAAAGTGTCGTAGTAGAAGGTCCTAAACTTTGTCGAGTTGACCTTAAGGTAGTGAAGGTGATCGAAACAAGTATCACTACGAAGGATTCCGGGTGAACTGAAGTGTAAGGTCCTACGGACTGAGATCCACTCACTAGTGTGGTAGCACTAATAGAACCAACACTTCTAGAAAAAACATGTACTGAGATATAAACATGATACTCAAAACAAAAACTAAAAAAATCAAATGGTTAGGTTACCGATGTTTTACTATAGAACCGAATTAATCATAAAAGGGTTATTATATAATATAATTTGTAGAAAGATTTACAAAGGACCTGTAGGACCAAAAGTGAAGACTATCGACTATAAAAAATAAAGCATATCACCCCCAAACGTACATTGACCCTGAAAGGTTTTTCCAGGGTCGTAAATATTTCGTGACCAAACCAAATAACGTAAATTTAGTTCAAGATCTTTTCTCCCAAAAGTCTTCACCATCAAAAAAAACAAACAAACAAAAAATTCTTGTAAAAATAAACAAAACAAATAAAAGAAATTTTTTACTTTCGTGTCACTTTATCCTGTCTTTTTAGAGAACCCAAACCTTTCACTTTACGTGTCACAAAACTGTCCTCGGACACTCCATTAGTCTGAAAAATCTCGAGGGAAAATCTGTTCCCTTCCTTTGAAAGTCGACTCTGTGTTGTTTTTGGATAACCGCTAATCCCTCTACTAACTACGAAAACGAGAACCTTTTACTCCACATCGTCTTTGATCAGGATCTTTACCGAACACGAGTAATCTCTTCGATCTCTATGTCCGTCGGGTCCGGACTTACTACACACCTGGCACCGACACGACTTTAGGTCGTTCAAGTAGATACGAGGGTCCTTCGACTTTGTGTTCTGAGTTCCTTCGATCACCACATCGAAGTATAACAACTTGGACTTACGACACAAGTTTCTCTTTTAGTTTTTATACATACCTGTACTTTGTTTATAGCATCAAGATAGAGTTTAGGATAAACGAAATTTCAAATGTTCAAATAACGACGACAACAAGTCAACGATTCGGCATAGGTTGGGACACTGGGGTACTGGACGTCGTGCGGTCCGAAGGGACAGGTGATAGAGGGTCTCAAACGAGTTTCAGTACAGGTAACTTAACTACTACGGTAGGTCGGTAGAGTAGGGGACGATAGAGAAAGAGGAGGACGGAAGTCAGAAATTAGGGAGTTCGTAGCCCCAGAAGATTACTCAGAAAAGGGTCAAACAATACCGTAAGGCAAGGGTATGCTATTACGACGGGTTTAGAGTCAATAAGTAAATTGATGGATTACTAAAAAGATGGCAACAGTGGACTTATCTGTAAATAACATCAGAACTGGTCCCGTTCCTACAGGTACTTAGGTACGGGAACAATACAAACAATACAAACGGGATTTCGTGTACTCTTATTTAAGCTTTGATAATTTTAGTTACATAACAGTCACATGACGTATTTTGAAGGACTGAAACAAGTTCACGAATGATATGAGTTCTTTTGTGAAAGTAATTTTCTCAAATTTGAGAGGAAGATTGGACTTAAAACCAACATCTCGGGGTCAGTGATCGGGTCCCATTGTTTGACTTACAGAAGTGCCCGATAGATTACTTTTGACCTGGCCCTTCGTTATCTCAAATACTTTTTTCGTCAGTTTTTAACGTTTGAAAAGAGGACTAGTCTGCTAGTGTCTACTGGTTCAAGTTTACGGGACACATTATGTAAACATAGACTCCTATTACTAGAGTTCAGGACACCCGTTTTTATATTATACGTGTTAATGTGGTGTAAGAGAAGGTAAGTAACTCGGGTCGTCTTAAATACCCTAACACTCACTGTAGAAATATCCCTAGTTCCCACATTAAATATTTTGTATAGTAAATGTTTTAACCATCGACTAATCATCATTGTTCAGCATACAGTATGAAAAGTTCATAGTGTTTTAACAAAACCCTTAAAGTGACGGGACTTAGCAGATTTTAGATTGGTAGTTCGGTCGTATCATCTCTCGTCCTACAGTACAATTCATTTTGGTGAGAAACAAAGTGAAAATCATGTTATAAATTATTGAATGTACTCTATAAGTTCTGATACAGTATTTTATTCGAAACACAATCTACTGAAAATACGGTGACTCCCAATTATATCCATAAGACTCGTACGACTTCCATCAGATCCCATTCGAGATTGCTAGACATCCAATCTACGTAATTTACGTCAAAATTGAATACTATAAAAGTTGAATTTTACTCATTACATTCACAAGACCCGTGAAGTTTACATATTGTAAGAAAATATTCGAAAGATAAAAATTATATCACCGAAGTAAAGACCAAGTCAAAATACTGTGTTGGGAACGGGACCTATCGAGAAAAGTGTTGGGTAAGAACTATTGAATGATGTAAAATACATAGATAAATCTAACGGAATTTAAGAAGAATTTTGTTCTACCCCACATTTATGAATTCTTATTTTAGTGTATTTCGTAAGGAATAGATGACCCGAGTTCTGAAAAGGATCTAGACGAGAATCGTGAGTAGCTTAGTTCAACTTATTATAGCTAGATCTCCCAAAAAAAAAATTGACGCTTTTTTTCCTTTTTGATCAGAGAATGTGTTTTCATAGACTTAAATACAGAAAAGTTTTACGACAGAGAGGAGAGTTGATAAACTCTTTTAGTATAAAAACCTACGGTGTCTCAAACGTTTAGTGAAACTGACAAGACAACGAGGTCTTTTATCTTTATGTCATCTAAGTAGCCAACAGGTCAAAGGCAAGGGGTCAAATTAAAATATTGTTTGAGTCTCCATCTTAAAAATATTGTCGAAATAAACTAAAACACTATTTCTAAAAAAAGAGAACCTTTCTGATCTTGTTTTCACTCTTTTTCCGTAGAATCGCGACAGTTCTCTATAACAAAAACGATCTTTTTCTACCCCCTTTACGGAAGGGAAATGTTCTTACTTAACTAAAATATCGTCGACGAGAACTTTATCTATGTAAATAACTTTTAAAGAAGGAAGACGAGAGGTCAGGGATAAATTTTTTTTTTTACCTTTTGGTGAAAAGGATATTTTTTCTTTTTGAGAGTACTTATATACATCCCACACACACACACACACACACACACACACACAATTAGTGAGTCAACACAGACTGAGAAATGTTAGGGTACCTGATATTGGATGGTCCGAAAAGACAGGTACTTTAAGGGGTCCGTTCTTATGACCTCACCCAACGGTCAAGAAAGAGGTCACCTAAAAGGACTGGGTCTCTAACTTGGGGCCAAGTCAGAAACGTCCGTCTAAGAAATGGGAGACTCGGTGGTCTCTTCGTATATATGCCCCAGGTACACTAGTTTATAATGTACCGGTATTTCATCTTCCCGTTGAATCCGTCGATATACCTGAACGGTACCCAAGTGGAACTAGTGTTCTTTACACACCTTTCGGGTTTGATGTTGTTCGTAAACGACTCAAAGAAAAAGGAGACGCCAACCTAATGTATGTATATTAACTAAAGTGACAAATACAATTATTGAAATTTCAACGATTATCTAACACACCAAGGACTCGTCTATTATCTATGGGATCTATTACCCTTTAATTAAGATTTAGTACTTTGAAATAAACCTCCAATTTATTTAGATAAAAATCTTTCATTATGACAAACTATAAGTACATCAGTCAATATTTAAGTTTTATGTCAGAAACTTCAAGAAAATATTTAACGTTAGAATACAATGATTCTAATATCAAAGTCTAGTATTACCTTCTACCTTTGATAAAACAAAGACAAATACCGTTCTATTTTCTTTCGGTAAAAAAAACGTTAGACGAAATGTATCAAAATACTATTTACACACATACAAACAAAAAGATGGAAACGAGTGTAACGAACTTATTCTTTTCTTCCTTTGTGAGTGTTAGAATCATGTCTGTGACCTCACTTTCCTTTTACTCTTTATATGGTATGAAATTTTTCCCCACTCCTAGACCCATACAACTAAATCATTACGATTACTTTTTACTTAAATACACATATATAAAAAATTTAAAATCAATTTAAAGTTTCATTAAGGGAAACTTATAGGTAGACAGGTGGATTTACAATTTTATCATAATCGTGTAAAACGGTTACACAACGACTTGAGACGATTAAAGGAGGACTTCAAGCTAATCATTTCTTTGTTTTGAAGCTAACTTAAGTAAAATAGTGTCAGTTCTTTTTGACTTTGTTTTTATAGAACTTGTTTAGACCTGGATACAAACACGTTCTATGTCCCCCCTTTATTCGAAAGACTAAATACATCTATTCTTTCTTTCTTTCTATGGTCGAGTGAATATAGGATTAGAAACACTGGGATACCTGACATCGGGTGGTCCGCGGAGATAGGTACCTTAAGAGGTCCGTTCTTGTGACTTCACCCATCGATAAGGGAAGAGGTCTCCTAGAAGGGCTGAGTCTCTAACTTGGGTCCACGGGACGTAACGTAGACTCGGTGATCCTTTCCAAGACATGAACATAGATTACACTACCATCCACTCTTGTCTGTACGACCTCACTTTGTCCTGTAAGGAAGAACTAAGACTTGACTAAGCTGACACTCTTCTATATGAAGAGACTCGTTGTCATTCTCGCATATGACCTCGTTCCAATTTAGAGACACAAACTCCCTTGTCAGATTTAGGTGAAGTCTCTTATTTGATTTCAGTGACACAAAAAAACAAAAAAACCAGTTTTACTCAAACAGTAGGAATGTTTTGAATACTAGGTTATTTTATTGACTTTACTTTTTCATTTACCGTTACTTTTAAAATTACAATGAGAAACTGAATGAAAGTTCCGGTTTCTATATCTATAATTCGTTATATATATATATATAAATATATGTGTATATGTATATATTTAATAAATTATAAACGAAACGAACCTGGATTAAACTAGAAAAAACATTTAATGTAGAACTAACTCTACTAGACCCGAAGGGAATACCGAGTCGACCATTTCTTAGGCGGACGTCACACCCTCTGGACCTAAGCTAAGGACCCAACCCTTCTAGGGGACCTCTTCCCTTTCCGTGGGTGAGGTCATAAGACCGGACCTCTTAAGGTACCTGTCAGGTACCTCAACGTCTAAGCCTGTGCTGACTCGCTGAAAGTGAAGTCTACTGGGTCAGTGATACTGAACACTCTCTATATGGATAAGAATGTAATCGCAAAGTTAACGATTCAAATTATAATTCACTTTTTTTTTTTTTTGAGGTAGTACAATACAGAGTTTTACTCTGTTTGACTCTTTGTTTTCTATTAGTATAGAACTGTGTAGTTGAAGGGGATTTATAAATGTACCCAACCACTTCCTGACATTCGAATATCATGTCTTATTTTACCAAAAGTTTGGAACTAATAATAAGAGGATTTTCAGTCAAAAGTTCGGTGAAGGTAAAGACACGTGAACATTGAAAAGTATGATTACCATAAAATTCCGAATCATAAATCTTTCCTGGAATCTCTAATGGATCACTGGGACGGTTGGTTCCGTCTTTAAGAAATCTGTTGCAGGGACTGTCTAACAGTCGATTGGAAATGAACATGTACAGGTTATCACCCCTCCAGGAAACACATAGTTGGGTACGGTATTAACCTGTCGATATGTAAAATATTTTAAACGGAAGTATAAATCGGCTTTAGACAGTGGGATCTTAAGGACTAGTAGTTAGGTGAGTAGACGGATCTAGTTGTATCTCAGTCATAAAGGACAGAAAACAGTCGGGCGTTCATAAACTTCTAACAACGACACAAGACGAATTAACAAACT
Source organism: Capra ibex (assembly GCA_006410555.1). Classification (NCBI taxonomy): domain Eukaryota; kingdom Metazoa; phylum Chordata; class Mammalia; order Artiodactyla; family Bovidae; genus Capra; species Capra ibex. The sequence goes on along the minus strand of SJYO01018169.1, from coordinate 51,056,604 downwards.
TAGGGGAATTCTACATTTTGATCTACAATGAGGAAGACGGGAAAGAGTTGATATAACGGTGATAGAGAGTTACGTAAGAAAAAAAAATGACCGTATATTAACGAAACGTTACAACGCAATCAAAGACGACATGTTAATTTACTTAGTCGATATACATGTGTACGTAGAGAAGGGAGAACTCGGAAGGAAGGTGGGAGTGGGGGTAGAGCGGCGCGATCCAGAGACGTCTCGTGACTCGACTTGAGAGCCACGACATATCGTCGAGTGGTGACAGACGGACAAAATATGTGTCATACACATACAGTTAGGACTGCAGGGTAAAGTAGGGAGGGAGGGAGGGGGGCTGGGGGCGGCACGGGTNGCGGAACGGGTGCACAGATCAGAGACGCCAAGAGATGTAGACGTAGAGACAAGCACGGGACGTTCGTCCACGTAGACGTGGTAAAGGGCTCTGAGGTGTATTACGGGATACATTTACTGACGTTCGTCTTGAGTTGTGGTACAAGATTTACATTATGCCTCTTGTGTCTTATTTTGTCTTGTTTCCAGACGTAAAAGAAGGGAAGTAGGGAGGGAAAGAAGGAAAGAAATATATTGCGACTGTCAGATGATCCGTGACAAGATTCGTGAAGTGCTTATACTTGAAGGGTTTTGAAATAAAATATCGGATTCCTAATTCAAAATTTTACTCTTTTGGAGGGGGCTCCCCGACTTACTGAACGAGTCACCGAGGGTGGGCTCCTTCGTCACACTCCGGTAGACTGAGGGTTCACGTACAAAGATCTCGGATCTTACAGAGAGGGCTAGACGTAAATGGAGAACCTAGGTATTTAAAGGACTGGAAATATTTTGTTAAAAAAGAATGACACATTATTTAACTTTGTACATCAGGAAAAAGTATATATGACGAGAGATCGTTCGAAAGAGAACTCGAGATGACCCTATTATAAAACGTCACTTTAAATTTATATATATAAAAATAAGAACAGTTGGAATGGAGACTCTATTCATATTATCGGGTTTATTCATACCACCAATATAACATATAAAAGATACGAAATTCTTTACCCCGACTCTAAATATTATCTTATATAAAGATTTGTTACTATAGATTAATTATCCATTAAATTCCTGAAACTTTAAAATATATTTATTCATTCTTTTACTTATAAATTTTCTCTATAAGTACCTTCGTCAGAAAACCTATGTCACTTTATGGTTGTAACTTTTTAGTGTGTTCCACATTTTGGTTTTGAATGAGTACACATTATCGTACATTACTGAGACTTTGGTTAAACACCAACTGACAACCGGATTGGTCTGGTGTTTGAGAATGGGTTCTAACGTTCCACCACTGTATACGTTAAACCTAAACCAAGTTCAAGTGAAATCGAGGGGTGACTTGTTCGTCCCATTACTACAGTTTTTCTTGTCCCACAACCACTCTTCGACTTCAATGTACCCTGGACATATCAATGAAAAAGAGTATTTTCGGGGTTTCACGGTCCGTCCATCACTTCACCTATCAGTCTGAGGACTCGCTCGAGTTAAAACACGGCAACAACCCGACCTCTGGAGTCCCAGAGGAATGATAGTGTTTCCCGTTTGAAGGTCGGACCACTACTGGATGAAGAAGGAAGACAAAGAAGGACGTTGTGTCCCGGATATATCCGAGAAGAACCAACTGGTCTTGGGATAATTAAGAAGGATGTTTTCATAAAGTAAAATAAGACCCAACAATACGGTGATACCACCTTCGGTAATTGGTATTCTTTACCCACCAAGTCTCAAGAGAGAATATCTTCTTTCTTCAAAAACTCACGTATAATAAACGACTTGTAGTACGAAGTGTAATTTATATCTATCTATCTATCTATCTATCTATAACCTAACCGGTTTTTCAAGTAAACATAAAAAGGTATTCAGTCGGTTTTGTAGTCTTACTTGTAAAAACCGGTTGGGTTATAGACACTTATACTATACAGGAAACAGGAGGTTTTCGAAGTATCGGAAGACTCTCTCTTTGTGTTCGTTTATTTAGTACCACCTAATTCAAAAATACTATAATACACAGTTGACGAAACCTTTGTTTCTATTCTCTCGTCGACTAAGGGTCTCTCCACCATCCCCCCTCATACCTTGTGACAACCACGAAGTCTCTCTTCCACTGGGACCATAATAACGGTGTATAACTGTTATTTATAATTTTCATCTAATGAAAAAGTTCAATACTAAAGACTTTTCGATTACTGGAATTTTTTTCCGATCTTTATGCTGAAAACATCCATAGGTCCAGGTCCTCGGGAATAGGGAGAGGTCTATGTAACCAAAAAGAGGTACTAAAAATTAGACAGATTTGGAAGGGGGAAATATCGACCGTAGTAATCGGACTACTCCGTTGGTTCTGTCATTCTTGTAGACCCTCTCTTTAGACACTACGCTTGGTTTGGATTGGAGAGGGTAATCAAAGTCAAACTCAACTGGAGGAGAGTTAACATTTATAGTATTGATAAGTTGGGTTCAAATGGATGTAGGAAATAAGGTTCTTACTTCTCTTCAAACAATCCCAGTGTGTGGAACGTTGTCTATTAGTACTTTCTTAAAAACACATTCTTGGGGTAAACAACATTTTGATCTAATTTAAAAAATTTTTTATAATGACGACGTTGTATCTTAAAATGAAATTAAAAAACTAAGTTAAAGAAATTTAGAGTTTGGGAAGAACAAGAACTCATAGACTAATTATTAACAGTCCACTCTCATCATATAATTAAGAAATCACGAAATTTGTATTATAACTTAACCTCTCGATTGGAGAATATGATAGTATGTGACAACCTTATCTCTCGTTTAATCTGGATTTTATCGAAGGAGTTTTTACGAGACTTTTTTTTTTTAATTTTGGTAGACTTTTTATTATCGGAACACTATCTTATTACAAATAAAATTTTGATAAACACTTACCCTGTGTTCATCAATCTAATTTACAGAGGAAAGACGACAACTAAACATAGTTCTTAAACTATCCGTAATATAATAGTTGGAATTTCATATGTACTCGTAGTCTCTTTTCTCTCTTTTACTGAAACGATAAACTGTTTCTGGATAAAATCAAATACTTAAACCCTAACTACCAACATAAATGGGACCGCAGAAGGTATATTTTTGAGGACTCAAACAAACATGGAGTCTCAGCACACATAGTAATTTTCACCTGTTTTTTTTTTTACGTCACAAAGTTAGGAAAAAATCTACGGAGAATCTTTAGTCACTAACAGTCATAACTATCACCAAATAAATTGGTAGTTAGGTTGAAATGACGTGACACGATAACTTTTACCTATCTATTATCAATCGAGGTACCAAGGACACTAAAACCTCAATGTCTACGGTGTGCTCACTCAGGTGTTCTTTATAAGTAACTTTAAAACTCCGATTATTTCTTAGATTTTCCAAGTTCGATCAGTTATCCGAGAATATGTGTGTGTGCATACATGAACCACCACGTATGGTGTTGTACGAATTATTCGTTAGAAGTCGATTACTAATATCAATTTTAGTCTACTAACACTTCGTAGGTATGTTTACGTCATCTTGTCTAGTAAGACTTATTCTATTGACTATATTTCTGGAAGTAGGTAAGGAGAAATATATTTATCACACATTATTTCTAATAGTGAATATATATAACAATAGAGGTAAAGGATTTGTGAATTACGAGTTGTTACAGTAATATACAGACACTTATATAAATTTGTACTAAATCCTTAGAAAACACTGATATGTCGGAGGATATTAGTGTCGTCATCAAAATCATTATCTAACCTTTTTATAATTTTAGTTACAACGTTTAGGAATTAGACCCGTTCGTCTGTGAGTGTTAATTCAATCAAGAGTTAACTTTTTTTTTTCCCTGAGATACCTGATAACCACCTTACTAGACTAAAAATCTAATAACACACACACATACATCGCTTGGTAGAGTTTAAGATACACAAAAGTCTGGGTTCTCCGTTAGTGAGCGAGATAGTAATACTCGGTAGAAGGAGATTCATCGAGTTATCCCTATTGTTTTGGGTAAAGTCAGAGTTAAGATCAAATTAAGGGTCGACCTTGAACTTTACTCCGACATTACTTGAACTTGAACGTCGTCGCTAATAGAGTATACACGTATAGTTTCACAAGTCTATGTCATCGTCACAAAGGTATATGATAAGTCTTTCGTAAGTCAAGGAGTCTATGTCTACTTTCCGTCTCAGTAATCCCGAGGGGTCTAATAACGACCCGTATCCCGTCGGTCAGTCCAAAACAACATAAAATTAAAGATATATTGTCCTACTGTCTTGTCGTAATATCGCACTAGACTCCTAAAAAATTTTACTGGATATCTTGACGTAGGGGTAGTCTTCAAAGAGTAAATTACGTAGTTATCAGTCGTCACAATAGGTTTCTTTTATGTACTACCGTTTCCAACCAGTACATACTATATAGTGATTCATGTAAATCACTATCCAACTAATCTTAGTATTTTATAAAGAAATTTCTTTTCTTGTCTAGTGAGGTCACAGGTTTATCAAGGGATTTTGGTAAATCCGAAAATCCTTCTGTGTAAGTAAGGAAACTGACAGTATCCGTAGTAAGTTATAAAATAATGATTTCATGATTTAATGTAAAACACCTGTACCTACTTATTGACACGACTAAATCTATAAATTATCCGGTCTTAAGTTCATGCTTATTCAATTCGGAGGTTACCTACTCCAACGACCTCAAATACAGTTGTACATTTTTAGCTGTGTTCTTTCTAGACTTAGTCCCAAGAATAACGTAGTAAAAATGGTAGACCATCTCTCGAACCATTAATCATTCAGTGACAGGAGGGTGTTAAAAGATGTACAGCCAATAGAAGAGAGGTATCAAAGAACCTCTAACCTGCTACGTCCATTTAAGACTCAATTCGTAAGTTTGTATACATTTCATCAAAAACTCTTCGTCCGTGTGCTTATGTCCATGTTAAAATTGAAAAGAAATACACTTTTACCCCACTGGGTTGTGACCCCGGTTCTTATACTCAGTCTCAGAGAGTACAAAGAATTATTCTATGGTCACCGGGGTGATAGTGGTCACTGATCTTTACACGTATAAAGGAAAGACAATCGTTGTGTCTTCCAACCGTAGATTAATCATAGACGCAGCCTAGTCCGTCAGGGTAAAGAGGGGTCTAAGGGAGGGTCCTCACAGAAGACCTTCGGGTAGGAACCACATGACCGAGTATAAGTACAACTTTGGACGTAGACTAGTCAAGGGACGTACGAATCCTTGGACATTCATCGGGCAGTGTAATAGTGAGCAAAGGACCGGCAGAGGAACAGATGTCGAGAAAAGGAGGATTTGGGACCCAGGAACTTCGGTGACAGGAAACCGGTGACAGACACAGACGACATAAGAAGGGAAATTAAACGGATTCTTTGCCAGTACGTAAATATTGTGGACGGGACTTAGTATGGGGGTGACACTACGAAGGACCAAGGAAAAAGTCACGAACTGACATGTCTGTAAGTAGTACTCTACATCCATAAACATATTAAACCTATAGAAAAGAGGGAGAGACTCGGGACTTTCGTCCATGTATAAATAAGTAGAATATGTTACAGACCATGTACTATCTCCCACTTCTCAACCTTTGCGTCTCAGTCTTAAGATATCCACCTTTAGGACTCCCTTGTATCTGCAATCCAAATCTCTCAGAGTTCCGGTCAAGAGAGTTGGTACCACGTCACCCTTTATTAGACGAACAATGACGTCCTCTACGTTCTCTACGCTCAAGCTAGGGACTGAGTCCTTCTAGGGGACCTCGACCTTTACCGTTGGACGAGGTCATAAGAACGGACCTTTTAAGGCACTCGTCTCCTCGGTCCACCCGGTATCGGGTGTCCCAGTGTCTCTCAGTCCGTACTGACTCACTGACTCACGTGTGTATGTGTGTGTGTGTTATTAATTCAGATAAATCCAAATTTATGTACGGTGATCAGTCTCGTGAGCCGGGTTCTGGACAAAGGGGATACGAAGTAGAGGCAGAGAAAGGATACATGGTGCACCCAGTATAAGCAGTATCATGGGACCGGAATAAAAATTAGAAGAAGGAACTCTCCTTTGAAAGGAAGTTTATTGACACAGATTTATTGGGGTTCTCTCAAGGATAATAATGATTCTTCAAGATTTTACTATTCTCAAAAATCTTTTGGTTCCCTTTTATTCAATAAACACGTGCAGAACTGAGAACCTTTACAAAAGATAAATAACCCAACCGATTCTTTAAGTAAACCCAAAAAGGTATAATGTCTTTACTTGTTCAAAAACCGGTTGGGTTACAATATATTAACTACATGTGTTACGAAATAAGTCAGGTCATTTTTGTTCGTACAAAAATTCTTTATATAGATTTCTTATTGTTTTAACAATACTCCCATAAAACATTTTATGATCTTTTCTGAAATTTATACTACTCTTACACTATTTTATCAAATAATAACTAGTTCTTTCTGAGTCACAATTAAGGTTCCTTTAGTCTTGTTGTATAATAACGTCATATCACATAATAAAGTACGAAACAAGTTTTATTTCGATGGTTTCTTTCACTTCTCTACTCTCTTCACCAGAATAGAACTGAATATTATTATTTTACAAGTGTAACGAAAAAACGTCAGTACTTAAGACTTAGATGTTTACAAATATTCTGTCGGGACCTAAAGTAGAAAATAATGATTTATTTTTCTTTTAACTCTGTAAATAGAATCAATTTTTATTTTTATTTTACCGTGGATGAGATTTATGTACATATCTACTTATTCTGTAAAACAGTCTTAATAAATTACTAACTTAACTAAAAGATGAATTGTACACTCGGTAGCACTGGAACCACACGTCTATAAATGAACTCATTTACTAAATCAAAAGACAAATCAGATATCGAAATTTGAAATAAGACTTGAAAACAATTCCGTGGTAAAGGATTAAAAACAAGGAGCCTTGTGGTCAATGTAAACACTACAATGTATTCACAAGTTTCCCCTTTTTTTTTCGAACAGATATAGAGTCTTATAATGTCACATATACACAATATCCTTATTACTTTTTCATATTATAATTGTCATTTCACTTATTTTCTATTTTCTCATGCACACAAGTCAGCACAGACTGAGAAACTCTGGGGTACCTGACATCGAGCGGTCCGAGGAGACAGGTACGTTAAAAGGTCCGTTCTTATGACCTCACCTAATGGTAACGGAGGAGGTCCCCTAGAAGGACTGACTCCCTAACTTGGACGCAGAGGACGTCGAAGATGTAACCGCCCGTCCAAGAAATGGTGACGTGGTGGACCCTTCGGGCATTATATACAAGTCAAGTCAAGTCAGCGAGTCAACACAGACTGAGAAACGGTGGGGTACTTAGTGTCGTGTGGTCCGGAGGGACAGGGTAGTAGTTGGGGGCCTCAAGTGGGTTTGAGTACACGTAGCTCAGCCACTACGGTAGGTCGGTAGAGTAGGAGACAACAGGGGAAGAGGAGGACGGGGGTCAGGGAGGGTCGTAGTGCCAGAAAAGGTTACTCAGTCGAGAAGTGTACTCCACCGGTTTCATAACCTCAAAGTCGGAGTCGTAGTCAGGAAGGTTACTTGTGGGTCCTGACTAGAGGAAATCTTACCTGACCAACCTAGAGGAACGTCAGGTTCCCTGAGCGTTCTCAGAAGAGGTTGTGGTGTCAAGTTTGTAGTTAAGAAGACGCGAGTCGAAAGAAGTGTCTGGTTGAGAGTGTAGGTATGTACTGGTGACCTTTTTGGTATCGGAACTGATCTACCTGGAAACAACCGTTTCATTACAGAGACGAAAAGTTATACGACAGATCCAACCAGTATTGAAAAGAGGGTTCCTCATTCACAAAAATTAAAGTACAGAAGTTAGTGGTAGACGTCACTAAAACCTCGGGTTTTTTTATTTCAGACTGTGGAAAAGGTGACAAAGGGGTAGATAAAGGGTACTTCACTACTCTGGTCTACGGTACTAGAAGTAAAAGNGCGTTCTCAGAAGAGGTTGTGGTGTCAAGTTTGTAGTTAAGAAGACGCGAGTCGAAAGAAGTGTCTGGTTGAGAGTGTAGGTATGTACTGGTGACCTTTTTGGTATCGGAACTGATCTACCTGGAAACAACCGTTTCATTACAGAGACGAAAAGTTATACGACAGATCCAACCAGTATTGAAAAGAGGGTTCCTCATTCACAAAAATTAAAGTACAGAAGTTAGTGGTAGACGTCACTAAAACCTCGGGTTTTTTTATTTCAGACTGTGGAAAAGGTGACAAAGGGGTAGATAAAGGGTACTTCACTACTCTGGTCTACGGTACTAGAAGTAAAAGTCTTACACCTGGAAATTCGGTTGAAAAAGTGAGAGGAGAAAGTGAAAGTCGTTCTCCGAAAAATCAAGGAGAAGTGAAAGACGGTATTCCCACCACAGTAGACGTATAGACTCCAATAACTATAAAGAGGGTTGTTAGAACTAAGGTCGAGCACAAAGAAGGTCGGGTCGCAAATAGTACTACATGAGATGTATATTCAATTTATTCGTACCACTGTCATATGTCGGAACTACATGAGGAAAAGGATAAACGTTGGTCAGACAACAAGGTACAGATCAAGACTGACAACGAGGGACTGGACGTATGTCTAAAGAGTTCTCCGTCCAGTCCACCAGACCATAAGGGTAGAGAAAGTCTTAAAAGGTGTCAAATAACACTAGGTGTGTCAGTTTCCGAAACCGTATCAGTTATTTCGTCTTTATCTAGAAAAAGACCTTGAGAGAACGAAAAAGCCACTAGGTCGCCTAAAACCGTAAAACTCGAGACCAAGGAGACGGAAAAGATTTTGGTCGAACTTGTAGTCCCTCAAGTGCCAAGTGCATAACGACTTCGGACCGAACCTCTTAAAACTCGTAATTAAAAGATCGTACACTCTACTCACGTTAACGCGCCATCAAACTCGTAAGAAACCGTAACGAAAAGAAACCCTAACCTTACTTTTGACTGGAAAAGGTCAGGAGACCGGTGACGACTCAAAAGGTTTAAACGACCGTATAACTCACGTCGTTAAGAATAAAGATGTATAATAATCCATAGTAATATCTTATACATGATACGATCGATGACCCTTGTAGAATCTTTTGGATTATTAAACATCTTTATTCTTAACTATCCGATTATTAGACATGAGACCAAAAGTTAGTCGACAAATGAAAAATAATTAGAAGGAGATCCCCCTTCATAAAATTCCATTACTCTCACTGTCGATAAAGGACAAAATGATTTTACCTTGTGACGACGACGATGACGACGATTCAGTGACGTCAGTACAGGCTGAGAATCGCTGGGGTACCTGACGTCGGATGGTCCGAGGAGGTAGGTACTCTAAAAGGTCCGTTCTCATGATCTCACCCCACGGTAACGGAAGAGGTTTTACCTTGTGTAATCTTATATTAAGACATTTTGGTTTCCTATTCGGAGGATTATTTACAATCAAAGTACAAAGACATACTTTTAGAATCTAGTATGGATCTAATTAAAACCTTAAAATAAATAAGTTTCAGTCCTGAAGTGTTAGGGGATTGGTTAAAGAACCTTTGACCGAAAGTTACTTAATAAACGTAAATATATAACCTTCTTTAATTTTCTTACTTACAGTCATAAAATCGGCACACCAAGATCTCGAGTTGGTGAACTGACAGTCAGTATTTCAGTCGAGGATTTAGTTACCGTGTACCTATACTAGGTACCTGAAGAACAATTGACTAAACACCAAACTCCATTAATGTATACCGTGGACCTAACAGAAGGTATAAAGAATTCGGAAACGGAAAATCACTTAGAATGTTTAACAGTAAATAATTAAACCGGTATTTTAAGGACGGATAACTATATAAGTGGAAAGACCTCTCTTTATACAAATTACAAGTGGTGTATTGGTGTTTTGAGTATAAAATCGGTTCAGGTCGTAACATGACCCAGAACTCATAGTTAGTATCGAATATACCAACCAAAATGACGAATGTAAGAAAATCAAATACCAAAAGGACGTCTTAAACAGGAAATGTTATATGTGAAGAATAACACTAGGGTTGACGACGACAATGAAAAATTAGGGTATAAAAGAAGGATCGGGTAACAGTAAACTCAAGGTAAATAGTCAGGTGAATCTGACAAGTCGACTTGTAGAGACTATTGATGAGAGAACAGTTTCCGTCACTATATTTATTGTCAGAATAAACATAATGTATAACACAAAGTTTTAACTCAGTACACGACTGGAGAAATCTTCTCTCTTCATAACGTATTAAGGAAAGACTGAAGTCAATAAAAATCATATCACAATGAATGTATATGGGTCTGCATTTTGGTCCATACTTGAGGGGTACGGAAATCGTGACTATGCTGATATTTCCGTTTCAGTTATGTGTTTGATGTGTTTTGTTTTGGTTGTTTTAAACTCAATCGGGTCAAGGAAAGGACACTGAACTATGACAAAACGACTTAAATTTAACGTACACTGACGCCAAGTCAACCGTATACGAGACACACGATACCCTGTGTGAAGAGGGTAGTGAATAAAAACTTTTACTCATATTTTGAATCCCCATCGTCCATGGTAAGAAAGTTAAACGAAGAAGAATCAGGGTTTCACAGTACTCATGCGACTCGTTAGGACGTAACAAGAGAGTGACGAGTACTTCTGTCACAGATTTTCAACCCTGGTTACAGTAGTATTTGTCGGTCCGTTCAGAATCAATGAACAGACAGTTGACTTTAAGACGGTCAAGAAGGGGACTTGTAACGAGACTGAGACTGCTAAAGAGAGGTGGTGGGACCAGGAAAGAGTAAACGGTGTGTGGAACTAATAAAGTCATAAGAAAAAGGACGAAAAAGACGAAGGTTACAGAGACGTAGTTAGATGGGACATATTATAAAAGTTTGATTAAAAAGATTTTAGGTTTATGTCACAAGACTTGGCATGTCAGGACGTCACAGTAAAATAGAAGAGGACTAGAGACAGTCTAGTGCGGGAGAGACGAGGAGAGTGAGTAGAAAAGTGGCCCAAAACTGTATTTATACATGGTGATGTGTGGGTAAGTCGTTTGTTCGCATTGTTTTTGGTGTTCAGAAACGGAGATAGAAAGAAAAAGAAAAAGACAAAAAATTTATGGATCTACAACAGAGAGGAAAGCAGATTGAAGAGGACCCGGTCAGTCACATCTGACCCCGATATGGTCCGTGTGACCCCACACACTAGTGGGATTCGGATTCGGGTGTGACTATTGAGAAACCTAAGTTTTGGAAATAAAGTAAAATATAACTTTATATCAACGAATTGTTACAACCAACGTCAAAGTCACAAACCAAAAACACACGTTGTTTCACTAAGTCAATAGGTGTATGTATATAGATAGGAAAAAGTTTAAGATGCATGTTATTTTTAATTCTTTTCTTTTGAGGAAACTCTTGTGTCCGTAAATACGATTACTCTACTGACTCAGACCTGGGGGATTCATCGTAGTTCTACTAGAGTCAGTGGTCTTACTGGTCCTCTACTCTCCTAACGTCCCCGAAACCCGATCTTTAATTCGAGAACTCGTTTCCCTAAACTACTTGCAGGTCTAACCACTCCTGTAGACTTACGACCCTCCCAATGGGTGGGGTCAAGGTACTCCCTGTTTTAGACACGACCCCTGGAGTGGGATACATGAAGAAGTATACTAATAGTATGTAAAATAAGTGTAAAATCGTACACTTTATATGAAAGAAAGATGTATATGATATAATTCAATAAAATAATGGGAACTTCGACGGATGGTTACGTTCTCTGTGTTCTTTTCATCTAAATTAGGGATTCAGTCCTTCTAGGGGGACCTCCTCCCGTACCGTTGGGTGAGGTCACAAGAAGGGACCTTTTAGGGTACCTACCCCTCGGACCGTCCGGTCAGATGTTCCAACGTTTCGTTACCTGTGTTGACTTCGCTGAATCGTGTGTTTGTATTTTTTGGAAATAAAGAACACACCGTTATTGATGTATAAAAAGTGGTTAAGAACCATACAGCCCGACGAGACCAATCTGACATTCCGGTACATGCGTCCATGACATTAGACATATCAAAGACCGCGTTACGTATTACATCTGTTCTTTTCACTTACTGCCATTAATTCTCGTGTCTGTCCTCAGTCTCCTTGGCCTAAGATTAAGATCGAGATGGTGGTCACAGTCGAACCTATCAGGTGGATCGTAGACGCAAAAGGGTAAACACGTTATTCAGAGACATGGGTGGAGTGTCATCACTACATTTCCAATTTCCGTTAGTGACCCACTTCACTAACCATAAACACTTCGTCAGCGACGAGTTATTCGCCAATGGAAATAATAATTGAAAGATACTCGAATCAACTACGAAATACGTACTCACAAGATCCTTGGTAGGTAATCAAAAGAAGGAAGGTCTTAAAGAGGCACAAAATATTCAACTTTGTCGTCGTCGGTGTCACCGTCCAAGTCTTTCCTGTTAAAATGTGGCGTTAATACATCTTTTTACTCGGTCTCGTGGTATCCCTAATGACTCCTTGTCACTCTAGTGTCACTCAGTATACCTCCAAGAGGTCGAGACCAAGGAGGGTTCGGACTCACGTAAAGACATGTTGTTACACGGTCTGTTGAACAGGAGTGTTACGTATTTTGGGCTCCTCATTCTTTTCCCGAGGAACAATCCCTACCTCGTACTCTCCTCTAAGACAAAGTGACACACGTTTGACTTCTTATATATGAATGAGATTGACAGGACGTGTGTCAGAGACGGGACATGGAACGCCTGACGATTACTCAAGGACCAGAAGGAGACCTCGGAGACGAAGGAGAAGACTTTTTGCTTCCCCAAACTACTACATTAGAGATTCCAACGGAAGATCGTCGTTGTTAGACTCAACATCTTTTTAACATTCGTTGAATCTCCCTCGGATTTGTTCTCTTCCTAAGGAGTCAATCGAGTCTGTCATTTCTTAGACAGACGTTACGTCCTCTGCGTCCAAACTAGAGGCCCAACCTTTCTAGGGGACCTCTGCCCTTATCGTAAGAACGGACCTCTTAGGGCACCTGTCTCCCCGGACTGCCCAATGTCAGGTAACCCAGTGTTTCTCAGTCTGTGCTGACTCGTTGATCGTATGTGTTTACTCCTTTCTTCCCCTCTTCTGGGAAAAAGATTCGAGACACAGAGACACAGAATGAGTCAACTTGTCTTCTCTCAACTATGTCTTACATTAAAGATTGTCTACACCTTGTTTTGTGTTCGGTTCACCCATCTTTTTTTTTTAATACCCCGGGAATACTAGGAGAACGAAGATGACATTACTTTGATAACTGTGTAAAAAATAAAATTATTAATTTTTTTATCATGACTACTTGGATAAAAGGTCCGTCCTTATTTCTGTGTTTGTATCTCTTGTCTGAAGCCTGTGTCGTCCTTTCCTCTCCCACCCTGTTTACCTCTCTCGTCGGGACTGCGTATATGTGACGGTATAAATTTCGTCTCTCGATTATCGTTCAACGACGTATTCCGTCCCTCGAGTTCGACCACGAGACACTGTTGCATCTCTCCGCCCTATACCACTCCACCACCCCTCCAAGTTCTCCATCCCTTGTATGCATATGGATACCGACTAAGTACAACAACATACCGGCTTCGGTCACGTTATAACATTTCGTTAATAGGAGGATAATTTTTATTTATTATTTTTTCGTGCTTTTTTATTTATAGTATAACTACTCAGTTTTTTTTTTTTTCAATTGAGCTTCGTTAATGACGCTAACCGAGGTTCACTATAAAACATGAGAGCACCTATCGGTAGACAAACCGTTTGCCGTGTCGGTAAAGTTCTTAATAACGTCCTTTACCAACGTTCACAGTCTTTCTTACCGAGACAATCTGAGTCAAACTAATAGACGTAGTCACATCAATGTTTTCGTCTGTCTTCCTTTTTTTTACATAGACTCTGTCTTATGAGAGAACACCCAGAACGGTAAACATTAACGATGGAGACAGATCGTACTTGGGGTGAGTTGATAGTGTATATATCAGAGAGTAAGTAAAGATAAATGAAGCGAAATGAGGACTGGAAATATTGAAAACTGGACCTGGTGACGTTATGAGAGAATTAATGAGAAAGAAGATCAGGGAGTGGACAATTAGACAAAATGTGTAAGGAGGGTTTCTCTAAAAGGACGTCGAGTTGAGTTCAGTATACTGAGGGTGATGTTTCTCTCATTATAATTTTAAGAAATCGGACCTTAAGTCTCCGAAGAGAACGAAGTTCTAGTCAGTTGAAAAAGATATACTGTTGGGGAAGGAGAAAGAAAAATAAGAATCTAACATCAGTCAAGTTTGATAAATTCCGTGTTTCTACCATGAGTTTTTTTATAAGAACCTATTGATAAATTTATTTTTCAGGACGAACTCAAAATTGACAATAAAATGGTTGAGTAAAGTAGTCTCTATAGAATCACTTACCACAAAAGTACCGTAACATAAGACATGAAGAATCTCCCGAACTCTTCATATCCAGTTTTTCCTTTTAAGTAGATCGTACGCACAACGACTCAGTGAAGTCAGTACAGGTTGAGACTGGGACAGCTGACAGTGGTGGTCCGAGGAACACGTATCCTAAGAGGTCCCCCTATACCCATATGGATACCGACTAAGTACAACTCCAAACTGTCTTTTGTTGTTTTAAGATATTTCGTTAATAGGAAGTTAATTTTTTATTCATATTTTTTTTTTTTCTTATGTCCTCACCCAGTGGTAAAGGAAGAGGTCCACCAGAAGGGTTGGGTCCCTAGTTTAAGTGCAGAGAATGCAGAGGACGTAACCGTTCGTTCAAGAAATAGTGACCACGATGGACCCTTCGGGTTTAATTAGTTCTAAGTACCGGTCAACGGATATTCAATATCACTATGGTTTGGCTAAAATTTTTCCTTTTCTTTATGAGTCATAACTTGTCCTTTCGTTCTCCTTCGTAGACAGACATAGTCAGCTTCTGTCCACCCATAGAAAATTCTAATAAACAATCGGGGTCCATGTCTTCAAGACCCTTCGGTTAACATTCCGAAAGGGTCACCGATATTAGTCTTTATCGTACAACCTATGTTATAGTCCGTGGTCTATTAATGTCCAGTGATCGTCATAATCTTTAATTTTCCCTTCGTCTTGTTATGTAAGATCACATCAGTTAAACTATGAGTAAACACAACTATTTTACGAGATTAATCAACAAAAACACACATATACTAGTACCCTTCCGAAGTCAGGTTTCTTGGTATATTTTTCCGTTGTCAAGTCCTCGTTGTATTTGACTTTGAAGATACACTTTCATTTTACATTTATGAACCCTGAATGTCTGAAACTCGAAGTTTTGACATGTTTCTACGATGAGGTTGGTGTCCTGGTCGTCGTATCTACAAGACTTATTAACACCGTACTTACGAATCCACTGGTTTTTAAGTTGGAACCGAAATAAACAAATGATTTGGTGACTATGATATAACACTTTTCAAGACTAACACAGTGTTTCTCCTTTCTATACTTCGAAGATTAATCCAATACCAATGGAAACCAAGGTGTAGGTCTACTCGGTCCCTCACAGTTAAACCAATCACCTAAAGAACCCATCAAGTCAGCCATTTCTTAGACGGAGGTTATCTCCTCTGGGCCCAAGATAGGGACCCAGTCCTTGTAGGGGACCACTTCCCTTACCGTTGTGTTAGGTATAAGAACGGCTCTCTTAAGGTACCTGTCTCCTCTGACCGTCCGATGTCAGGTACCCCAAGTGTTTCTCAGTCTGTGCTGACTTGTTGATTGTGTGTAAATCATTCCTGAAAAACTATTCGTTACTTTCGAGGGATAAAACATCGATCAGGAGTTGGGTATTTATAGATGAAAAAAAAGGACTTTTGTCTTTCTACTAGTTGAGAGTCCAAAAGAACTTAGAAGGGGTATAAGAGAAAGGCGACACGAAGGTCCGTATAAATAGAGTGCCTAGGGTTTTGTGAACCAGCTAAGATAACGGAGAATCTCCGAGACACGACAAAAAGGAGAAGGAAGGAAAGTGGTAGTTCCGAGACTTGTGTCATCAATTTTATTACACGACGGAGAGTAAGAAACGACAAATAAACAGTCAACAAATATATGATTGAAGACAAAGATTTTAAGATGACTTTCAGTTTCTGATGTTCAGTGTTTCAATACCTCAGGTCATTGGACAGAAATGAAAGGTTGGCGGAGCGAGGTTAACTGCGTCTCCAATTAGGAGAAAGAAACTTAGACGCTGACAAAAGAGTACAATGACGCACGGGAGACGGAGGAAGGAGTGACTGGAATGTTTACATTCGTAAGGGTCTCGAAATGGGAGTCGGGAGTAGAGACGAATAGAATATGAGAGATGTACCCACTGAAGGAGATTAATTGAGTGAAGAACTTCCATTGAAGGTTTACAAACCATATCTAGGACAGATCTGGATGGAAACAATTCTTATAGATTTCAGAATATAGTTCGTGTTGCATAAATTTGTCGTAATAAATATCAACGGTTCCATACCTTCGTTGGATTTACAGGTAGTCGTCTGGTTACCTATTCCTTCTACACCACGTACCCCACACACACACACATGTTACCTTGTAATGAGTTAGTTCATTTTTCTTTAAGACGGTAAACGTTATGACACCTACCTGAACCTCCCGTAATACCAAAGACTTTACAGTCTGTCTTTTTCTGTCTGTGACACACCATAACAAATATACATCTTAGATTTTTTATACTGGTTGATTACGTATTTTGTTTTTTCTTTGTCTAAGTGACCATATTTCATGTCAAAGTACCAATGGTCAGTCCTGTCCCTTCCTCCTTCCCCATTATATAACTATCTCCTTATTTCACAATAATACTCTCATATACTTTAGTACACACACTTCGAAAACTCTTAATATTTCGTGATATTTTGAATTTCTTAGAAAGTAAGTCACCACCAAAACAACGATTCAGCACGGGTTGAGAACAGTGGGGTACCTGACATCGGAAGGTCCGAGGAAACAAGTACCCTAGGAGGTCCGTTCTTATGACCTTACCCAACGGTAAAGCAAGAGGTCTCCTAGAAGGGTTGGGTCTTTGACTTGGACCTAGAGGACGCAACGACCGTCTAAGAAATGGCTGACTCGATGTTCCCTTTGGTACTTTAGTATTTTTTATTTTTATTTTAAATTTTCTTAGGTGTACGTCACACTTGGGTCCTTTGGACCCAAGCTAGGGATCCAACCCTTCTTGGGGACCTCTTTCCGTACCGTTCGGGAGGTCATAAGAACGGACCTCTTAGGGTACCTGTCTTCTCAGACCGTCCGAAATCAGGTATCCCGACGTTTCTGAACCTGTGTAGACTCGCTGATCGTGTCGTCGTATAAACTTATCTTACGCAAAGGAGGATTTTGGACTTGTATAAAAATATTGAAAGAGAGGGAATAGAAGGGGATGGATTTGACAAAAACCCAAAAACCAAAAAAAAGCTGACTCGACCTAGAAGTAACGGCAACACACGCGAAAGAGATCAACGTCGTACGTACACAAGTACGACTCAATGAAGTCAGCACAGGTTGAGAAACACTGGGATACCTGACATCCGACGGTCGGAGGAGACAGGTACCCTAAGAGGTCCGTTCTTATGACCTCACCCAACGGTATGGGAGGAGGTCCTCTAGAAGGGTTCGGTCTCTAGCTTGGGTGCAGAGCGTAAAAGACGTAACCGTCTGTCCAAAATGTTGATTACGGTGGACCTTTCGGGGAGCAACGTCGTTCAACCCCGATAAGAAGTAATGTCGTACGCCCGAAGAGTGACGTCACAGAAGAGAACAACACGTCACGTCTGAAACCCCGTATCCCGGAAGTCATCAACTCCGTGTGTCCGAGTCATCAACAACACGACCCTGTATCAACGAGGTGTCGTACACCTTAGAAGGGTTTGGTCTCTACCTTGGGACAAGGAACGTAACCGTCCGTCTAAGGATAGATGACATGGTGGTCCCTTCAGGGCGGATGGATTTGAGAATTGTATGACAGATGAAAAGTTTAACGAAGACAAAATCTTAGACATTGAAGAAATGGGAAGAGGCTATGAGGTTCAAGTTTGAGACAGTAGAGACCGAAACTGATAATCTTATCGGGGGATTGACCAAAGGTCCCGAAGGGAACACCGAGTCTACCATTTCTAAGACGGGTTTTACGTCCTCTGTGTCTAAGTCAGAGACCCAACCCTTCTAAGGGACCTCTTCCCTTACTGATAGGCGAGTTTATAAGAACGGATCCTTTAGGGTACCTATCTCCTTGGACCACCCGACGTCAGGTACGCCAGTGTTTCTTAACTTGTAATGACTCGTTAATTGTGAAAGTTGACCAGAGGAACACACACACACACACACACACACAATCAGTGACTCAACACATGTTGAAAGACGTTGGAGTACCTGATATATCGGGTTGTCAGGTCGACTTAAAGTTTTTTGTACACTTTTAAGATAGGTACCTTAAGGGGTTCGTTCTTATGACCTCACCCAACTGTAAAGGAAGAGGTCCCCTAGTAGACTGGGTCCCTAGTTTGGGTCCAGAGGACGTAACCTCCGTCTAAGAACTGACAGACTCGGTGACTAACCGAGGTACAGACTAACCAGAGGTACAGACTAACCAGTCGGGACTAACCAGAGGTACAGAGACCAAATAAGGTAGGGAAGACGTCCGGACCGAGCTCGGTAGAACCGACGACGTCGATCCACGACACGTATCGAGTAGTGTGGTAGGGTGAGGAGTAACCAGGAGTCACAAACAGGTGGGTAGTAAAGCTTTTATTTCAGATTCAAAAATAGCAGTTATGTTTGTAAACGTTGTATCGGGTTAGAGTAAAATTTCGTTACATCAACTTAAAGAACAGTGTTTTCTCCACAAATAAAATCTTTTTCAGATTTTATCTATTGGTTACTCTTTCTTTTATGATTAAAATTAAAAAGACAGAAGTAAATAAAGGAAAGACGGTGTAATAACGTTGGTTTCACTTGACACCCAGTAAGGATTCACGTAGACTGTAAAAGGAAAGAGATACTGAAAGACACGATAAATGTAGGGGGTTTTGAGGTGGGTCAAAGAGTGGTAACTTTAAGACAAGTCGGAAGTGACAGGTAGTGTTTTCAATTAAAGAGATTTTACGGAAGGAAGGGACTAGAAATTTAGAGGTATCGGATCTAATGACTATTATGTACATTTCGTAAAACTCAGTATCGAACCTCAAGAAACAGGAACCACCTGAAATATAAAATAGAAGTCAGTAACAGTATCAACACATGGACAACAAAAATTGGTGTGCGAACATAGATTTTTGGGTGAGGTACCAATAACTTACATAAATAAGAGAAAGTGATCCTAAAAGCATTCTGAAGTCAAAGTCTTCAACTATTATATTTAACACCGAAACACGTCTAGCGAACCCTACCACCCTTATCCTCTTTCTCTTTCTCTTTACCGCTTTTCAACTTTCGTCCTCTTTCTTTGGGAGAGGATCTCTTCTTTTACTACTAATGTCCCCGTTCTTGTGATTCCACTAGGAAGACCTCGTAGAGTAAGGTTCTACCTCATCTTTACTTACAAATTATTACGGTCATGACACCACCACTACAGACTACAACTTGACCAGGGATGAGCCGAAGTAGGTAAGGTCTACGTCGTTTCTTTTGGGTTTCGGGTAGTGAAACTTTCCGACCGTCCTAAATAAAGTGACTGATCTTAGAATATCTTTACCGTTCTCACCCTTCCCTAACTTTTTTGGACTTTTTGGGTTCTCTAACATCGCTTTCTTCTATATCGACTTGAAGAAGGAACTCTAAGTCCTCGGAACCAGAGTCACGACTTGTCAACTCTTATAAACGTAGAGGAACGTATACCTATTCGTGGCGACCATAAAACTCTTCGAACCGAGGGATACCCTCGGACCATACGTCTACCTAAAAGTAAGGTATTTTCGAGAACCCCTGTACCAAAATCCTACACTGGTCTTCTCACACAACCAACGAAACGGTAAATGCTTTTGAATTATCTCCTCGTTCACACCTCTTCTGTCCTTTGGTCGAAGGTAATCATATTCGGGTGTTACTACCTCTCAGTATCCGTCCAGTGTCGTCCCCTCTACCACGGTTCACTAGACTGACCAACTACCTACCTCCCTACGTCCCCTTTATCACTTCTTCTTAGCCCCCCTCAACTCACGATTTGTACTTACAGACTCTCACCGACTTACAGTAAAGGACACTATCCTTCCTTTTCTCGTTGACCACACATCACCACCGTCTCTTGTACCTGAGTTCTGCACTGGAACCTTGATCTACCCTCCATGTTGAAAAGGAGACGGGAGGATCCCAGAGACCGACCCGGACTCGTACTTTGACGGTATTCTGTGTAATTGTCCTCTTTTCGTTTGTGATGTATATGTACCTTTAAGAGTTTTCTTTTACTTCTAGGTTTCTTTACAGTTTTGGTTTTACGCAAATATGGTCCAACTTGCTTCTTTTCGTTAACACCTTTTTATTGACTTTATATACCCCGTACACCCCCTCCCCGATCTTCCTCTATCCTCACGAGAGTAGATCCGGACGACATATCTAAAGAGAGCCGCAACTGAGGGGCAGAGACCACTATTCTTACAAAGAAAGGGGGAGCATCACCGTCCCGTCGACAGTACGTCACCAAAATAGAGAACGAAAGTCCTTCTTTTCCC
This sequence comes from Capra ibex, assembly GCA_006410555.1. Lineage (NCBI taxonomy): Eukaryota > Metazoa > Chordata > Mammalia > Artiodactyla > Bovidae > Capra > Capra ibex. The sequence continues at coordinate 51,035,730 of SJYO01018169.1, read as the reverse complement.
CTCCAGTCTCATGAGAAGGACGTGGACGACAAAAAGTTCACGGAAATCGAGCTTTATTAGGAATACGGTCACACCGTATAAACCCCCACCGCATAAGAAGGTACGAAGCAATGAAATTTTACAGACATTCCATTCGTAGGTTCACTTCTCCGTTATATACACAGACATTAAATCTCTTCACATTTCATTCCTCTCTCTTTAAACTCTGAGTGGTAGTATAGTAGTATCAATACAGTCCCCTGACCGACTTTAGTGGACCTTCGTCATAGACATCATGTCCTTGGTCTTCCCACGACAGGACTTAGGTCCCCGTAGAGTCGTAATCTCTCTTACTCTCCTCTTTCTCGGGCTCGATTCACCGACATGTAGACCGGTTGCATGAGGAACAGACTTTTGACTCTAAATCGTTTTCCTCCCTAAACAACAAATCAACAAGTTGGCACAGGTCGAGAAGCGTTGGGGTACCTGCCATCGGGGCCGAGGAGACAGGTACCTTAAAGGGTCCGTTCTTATGACCTCACCCAACGGTAAAGAAAGAGATTCGTTAGAAGGACTGGGTCCCTGGTTTGGGTGTAGAGAGCTCCGAGGACGTAACCGTCTACCTAAGAAATGGTGACTCGATGGACCCTTCGGGTTCTCTTCCCTATCCCTCTCTTAAAAAATAAAAGGATAAATGAATAAAAATCACGACTCTTATACCATCCACGGAAATACATTAGAGAGTCATAACGATAACCCATTAGAATTGTAATAGGGGAATTTTCCTTTCTAACCTTAAATTGGTTCACCGACAACCCTCCGACTCGACTACAAGAAAAGACAATAAAAACAAGTCAACGATTCAGTGTACAGGCTGAAAATCACTGGGGTACCTGACTTCACACGGTCCGAACGGACAGGAAGTAATAGAGGACCTTAAACTAGTTTGAGTACCGGTAACTTAACTGCCACTGTAAGTCGGTAGACTAGGAGACAGTAGGGGAAGAGGAGGACGGAAGTCAGAGAGGGTCGTAGTCGTAGAAAAGGTTCCTCAGTCGAGAAGGGTAGTCCACCGGTTTCATAGACTCAAAGGTGAAGTCGTAGTCGGGAAGGTTACTTATAAGTTCTAACTAAAGGAAATCCTAACTGACCAACCTAGAGGACCGATAGGTCCCCTGAGAGTTCTCAGAAGACGTCGTGGTGTCATACTTTCGTAGGCAAGAAACCACGAGTCAGAAGAAATACCGGGTTGAGAGTATAGGTACGTACCGACGACCTTTTTTGGTATGGAAACTATATGTCTGGAAACGGCCGTTTCATTACAGAGACGAAAAATTGTACGAATCAGAAGCAACGTCGTGTATCCTAGAAGGTGGAAGGAACTATGTACGTTTGAGAATCAACGTCGTATACCCTAGATAAGGGGACTGGTCCTTGATTTGGGTCCGGGGGACGTAGTCCTCGTGTTTCAGAGTCGGTGACCTGGTGGTCCCTTCGGGAAGAAAGGACAAACCACACAGGTTTACGTATAGACAACAATCTATGGGTGATGAAAGGGTCCCATGGAAGTCTTATGGTATCCGTATGTACCTGAAAATAAAAATAAACTCTCGCTTCTTGTCGGGTACCTCAGTCCGACGGACGAGACGGCCCAAGGGACGGGGTGGTCCTTTCGACCCACAGGTATCTAAAAGGAGTAATGTCAAAAGGACCACGGATAGTTCTTACCTTAGTCTTCAAAACATAAAAAAGAACAATCGAAAGAGAAATGACCTCACATTTCTAAGAAGGGTCAGGTTCTCTCACTGTTTGATCTCACCACTCTGTTCTCAAGAAATATAAAAATTCAAGAAAACGGTGTTTAAGTGAGTGTCTTACAAAATAACCGATTAGACTAAAGAACAGAGACTGACTATGAAACTTCGGTAGTTTTGATTCAGTTGACATCCTCGACAATATGTTTCATTTCGATTATTGTAGTGCACCCTTTATCTGTATCTGACCGGTAAGTTAAGAATGTACTATCATATGTACAATCTTACAGTAAGCCGAGGTCAAAGTAGGTAGAGTATCTTTTACTCAATATCCGTATATGAACGTAGATATATGAAGAACCATCTTAACGGGATATTGGACAAATGATTGGTTCCATATATATTCCATTATCCCGAACCAAAAGAAAAATTTATTAAATAAATTTATTTGAAGTAAGTTGTAAAGTCGAGGACAGGTCGGTCCGACCACCCTTTAGCCAAGGATGACAAAACTCGAGAGGTGAACAGTGTCAGAATAAAACGTGACTTTGAAGATCTTCAGAACAAACATAGTGAGTAGTCGACGACTATACGGGTAAAGGATAAGTAATACCCCGGAAATTCGACGAAGTATAGGAACGTAGGTTCGGTTCGAATGCTGTTCCCTCGGAAACCGTTTCGTCTGGTCACTACCTCCCGGTCGGGGAAACTACGTGCACGACCGAAGGGGGAAGAGGGACGGTAGGTACCAGGACGGAGGGGTGTGTCCCACAGTAGGAGACCCTCGTGGTTGTAAACAGGGAAACAGAAGAGGGGTGACACGAAGGAGAGAGAGAGAGTCAGAGGGGTGGAAGGGAGGGAGGGACGGGAAGGAAGAGGAAGAGAGAGAGAAAAGAGAAAGTTGGGAGTTTCTGGGAAAACGGGGGAGTTACCTGTGGAGTGAGTAAGAGACAACATTCTAATTTCTTGTGGTTTAGATAAATCAGGTCTGACGAGAACGAAAGTCGCGACGATTTTAGGGGCCTCTGTACGAAATACGATGTCCCATTTTACATTCTCTCGTTTTGTATTAAATTATGGAGTTTTTACTAAAATGGTGACAGAATGTATGTCAGTTTACATCGTCAGTGTAGTGAATAATTGGAAGAAAAAATAGGTTTGTTTTAATTGGAATTTATGAAGGAGTCTTCGAAAAAAAGAAGTCGGGAAGTTAACAAATACCATAAAGAAAGACCTGGGGTAGGTTTATAAGAGGTACGATTTTAAGCTTCTAGTTTTGACCATAGTTAAGAGACTTTTACCAGACTACCTTCGTTAATATGAAACTTGAGTAAGTAAGACAGAGAAAAGGAAAAATTTGAAAAAATATTTTGTAAAAATCGATAGAACTCAACAAAAAGACCCGCAGACGTTTTAAGTTTCGTCACAATTTGTGATAGACTTTCACAGTGATGAACTTCGGAACGAAGAAAAATTCATTCACAAATACACACAAATAAATAAACCGACACGTCGTATGCTTGAGCATCAACCCCGTACGTCCGAGATCAAAGGGCTGGTCCCTAACTTGGTCCCAGGAAACGTAACCCTCACGTCTCAAAATCGGTGACCTGTTGGTCCCTTCAGGGTTCTCGGAAGGAATAAGACTGTTCTTCTATGAGAATAACAGATCCATGAAACACTTTGATTTTCTCACTTTAACCTTCTTCTTACGTTCTTCTCTACACCCCCTTTTTAATTTGTAATTTATACAGTCTAAAAAATTTTTTAAGACTTTCGTCCACTCTTACTCGTTCTCTGAAATCTCTGATTTATGTTACGGTAGTAAGAAACGTAAGAAACTAAAAACGGGGTATGGGGTTGATAAAGAATAACTTGACAGTTGATAAAATAATCATCTTTTTATACGTAGAGATCTCACACGGAAATACAGAACTATCTTAGTTTCTTAGTATCCTTCCATCTCCACTTTCATTAAAATCTCCAACGAATTAGATTAGATCGTTGATCGTTCTTTAGCGTGGACGGTCAAAGACTCTCCATCCCCCTTTAGACACGACTTTCCTTGGGTTAGTATTTCACTTTCCTTATACCAAAAAGACAATCATTCTACTTCTATTTTTAAGGGATAGACGACGAACTCGTTCAAAATATTAGGAAAAATCGGACACCCCCTATTATTATGGTTGGGTAACCTGACAAACATTCTTACTTATTCTATGTCATTCAGGGGATGTATGCTCGGAAATTCAACGTTTGAACACTTCTACGCTTGTGGGTAGACCAAGGTCGTTCGTTAGTCTTGGACACGGTAGTCACAACCCGTATTCACTCTAACGTCGAACGGGAGACAGAGGTCAACGATTGTCAGGGAGTCGAGACGGTAGAGGGTGGAGGAGAGGGAGGAGATCAGCCATTGAGAAGAACGAACAAGGGAGGTACGGTCGAGGACACACGGTCGACACCGTGACACGATGACATGAAAATTTCCACGACACGACGACGACGACGACGGTTCAGCGAAATCAGCACAGGTTGAGACACGCTGGGGTATCTGCCGTCGGGTGGTCCGAGGGGGTAGGGACCCTAAGAGGTCCGTTCTTGTGACCTCACCCAACGGTAAAGGAAGAGGTCACGTACTTTCACTTTTCACTTTCCCTTCAACGAGTCAACACAGGTTGAGATGCACTGGGGTACCTGACATCGGTGGTCCGAGGAGGTAGGTACCCGAAAAGGTCCGTTCTCATGACCTCACGCCACGGAAGAGGTATTTCCACGACACGGTATTCTAATTTTTACAAAAGAAACAAAAAAACACACAGACAAACGAAAAATACATATGAACATACGTTACATAATATTTGGATAATGTCATGTCATCATTATGATATATCAGCTAACACAATCAACCCATGGATCCGATTGGACCAACCTGAATGGTTGTTTAACTTGAATGTTTGTACGAGAGTCTTACCTCGAGTAACCGGTAAAACCTCTGAATGACATTATAGATATGTCATCGACAGTGTACTAACTGACACTATGTACCTCTAGAGAAAGGAACGAAGTCTGTGAAGGTAACGAAACGTCAAACGGGTCTGAAATTTGCTAACTTAGAAACTGATAGACTTTAGTTGTTGGTGAATTGGTATTTACAGGGAGAAGAGATTCGGTTACCTTAGGAAAGGGTAACGTGGGTCAGAAAAGACGAAACGGTCCAAAGGTTCGGGTGACATTAAAAAGGTCTAAGGGTCTTAGTAAAAGGACCACTGGAACGAGACCGTAGCAGATCAAGTGTCATCGGGAGGGGAATCGTACAGTGTAGGTCTTTACGTACGTCACAGGATACGGTTCCTGAGAACGAAGGAGACTGACACTAAAGTGAATTGTGACGAGAGAGAAAATATCGTTTGAACAGATACTAATAACTTTTGTAAGATACTAGTCCTGTGAGGTTTGTCACTGTATGAGAATACAGAAGATTCCTTAAAGGATTAAATCCCTAAAAAGGACACCCACTGTTACATAAAACATAATCTAAGACTTTAGGTCAATTTTACTTCTTTCGTAAAATTTACAAAGACTTCTAAGTCACCGGTGTTTTCGATTAGGACGAAGACGCACATACGATTCAGTATAGTCAACACAGACTGAGAAACGTCGGAGCATCTGGCATTGGGTGGTCCAAGGAGACAGGTACCCTAAGAAGTCCGTTCTTATGACCTCACCCAACGGTACCGGAGGACGTCCCCTAGAAGGGTTGGGTCCCTAATTTAGGTGCAGAGAATGAAGAGGACGTAAACGTCCGTCCAAGAAATTGTGATCACGGGACACCCTTCGGGTCAGAACGAAGATTCGGTCACCTTTAATAGAGTTGGAACTATAAGAAAATAATTTTATGGGGGGGTATAAATTTGTTAACGTGTCAAAAAAAATTTTTTCTTCAGGACCTTTATATGAAAGTTATAAGATTAATATTCGATTTAAAAACCTTTCAAAACCATTAAACTGTGGATTCATATAAAACTCAGTAATATAAATTTTGACCTGGATTTAGATCTGTCGTTCGTTTTTTAGGAAGAGGGGAGTAAAATGGTCTGATAGTATATTCGTTCGACACTGGATCCGTTTGATGCCAGAGTCCTAGGAAAGAGAATGTTGAATGATGACATCTTCGGATCCGTTTCGGAAATTTAAATAAAAGAGTAGATATTTTACATATTAAGTTGAACTTCTGAAGAATCAGTGAATTGTAGACTCTTAGAGGACAAGATACTACATCTATGGTGAGAGTTTAGAGAATAACTATTTCTGGATGTAATATAAGTAGAGATGTGTCCAGACGATCAAATTTTAGACTGTGTTAGGTTGTACAATCTCGGACTTTGTACCACGAGATAATTCTAGCTGAATAGTCTACTTACACCTGAGTCTATTTCGGGTCACTCTATAACCGAGATTTTAGAGCCGAGTAGTAAAGTTCTACGATACGGATATTGAGGCTTGAACTTACATTAATTTGTACTTTACCAGAGTAAAATCGTACCCTCCTTTAGTCGAAAGACCAGTCTTCCTTTCTAAAAAGTTAAGTCAAAATTAACGATTAAAAGGAAACCCCCTCGAACTTCTCGACGTCACCAATTTCCTTATTTTATAGCTTATCGTTGTAATAAGTACTTATTAATGGGTTGTCCCCCTCTATCCTTCTGAGATGGAACATAAAAGTCTTCAGACTTACTAAACTCTCCTATGGACATCATCCCCCGAACAGTCGGAACACTAGATCCTGTGTCGTCATTAGTCACTATCTTTTCTCCCCCTTTATTGGTTTATAGTTCAGTACGTGCAACCTAAAATAAATTCCTTTACAGAGGAGTACATGCGTCACTACACAAATTCTTACTCTGTGTAAAAATGAACAAAGATAAAATTCACTAACGAAACTGTCCAGAAACTTCTTTTTTTTTTATTAAAAGAGAGGACGTCTAAGTCATTGACGGGAATTTACAGAGTAGTACAGTGTAAAAGTCACCTCTGCTGTAACACTAAACGAAGGTACCACTAGATGGGCTGTGACTACCGATTTCGATTACTGTGACCCAACAGTCCTACGGTACGGTCCGTCGGTGATTAATTAATAAGCAGTATTAGAGGGTCCCTCCTTTAATGATTATAATAATGAATCGTGTAGGAAACGTAAATGTGAACGTCTCACGACTTTTTAAGTAAACACCGGGACTTCTTTATTTGTAAACACGACAAGAATCGTCCTTCGTCCTTTCGTCGGGGTTCTCGTAGACATGGGTGACCCACTGTATCAGTCCCGGGGTTCGAGACGTACGATACCGTGGGAATATCCAATACAACGAAAGTCGACTTCTTATCTTTCTGATACAGTTTCCGTAACAATTATATAATAAGATTAGAGGACTCTGATCTTAATCATTCGTTGTTTAATTAAGTTAATATTTTGACGGGGAGTTTTCTTGGGTTAGAAAATTGCATCACGAAACTGAACCTTCCGTACAAATTGTTCTTCTGAACCTTCTATTATTTACACGGGGCCGTTAACATCCCCTTTTTTGTTTTGTTTTGGTAGACCATACTTACTCAGGGAACATAAACTTCATTGCTGACAATGTTCTAACAAAGTTGAAGGACCAACTGGTCAACAGACACGGAGTCGGACAGTTACTCATTGGTTACCCTTTCTCTTTCGTAAATATATTATACTAACTATCTGACTCCAATTATAAATTGGGATTAAACATTAGTCTTACATATAAATATAATACTATCTATCTATTATCATCTATTATCCATTTACTATGTACTCTGAAACATGAAGAGAGAAGTGTTCTTAGTAACCTTTCCTTGGTTCCAAAATTGTTTCAATTAAACGATGTCTATTGGAAGTAGAATTGTCACCTGTCCTCACTCGCAATCATTTCTACTATAATCTTTTTATTATAACCTGTTCTTTCGAAAACAATCAGTGTAAGTTTCCATAGGTATAGAATAAAAAAATTAAATAAATTTAAATTAACTTTTTATTAACGAAATGTTATAACCAAACTAAAGACAGTAAGTAGTTGTACTTAATCGGTATTCATACGTTATACAGGGGACGGAGAACTTGGAGGGAGGGTGGAGGGTGTTTTACATATAACTTATTATCAACGAAATGTTACAGTACAATCGAAGACAACGGGTCGTTTCACTTAGTTGACATGTATATATATATAGAGGGGAGAAAAAACCTAAAGGAAGGGTAAATCAAGTGGTGTCCAGGTGTCATGACTCACCTGGAGGGACCTTATATGTCATAAAAGAGTAAACAATAGATAAAATATGTATCATAGTGCTCACGTATATACAGTCAAGGTTAGAGGGTAAGGGTGTACACCTATGGTTCCCCATTTCCACCCCCTTATAGGTATTGTAATTTTAGATGATGTATAAAGGATGGATCATTCGTCATCTTTCAACTTGTTCATTGGTTCACGTTGACTGTTATCCTTAATTTATCATGAGGTAAAGTGTGTTATTTGATGAGTAAAAGGTCTATTCTCACCAAGTGAAACAGTGACCGATGTTTTGAGCATCCAGAAGTGGGTTGTTGTTCCCTTGTTGATCTTGGGTCCGGACGTGCTGACTAAGTTTACCTCAGTCTAGTGACAAATTTTAGTAGTTCTGACGACAAACAGGTGTACACCGGTGACCAACATCACCTGTGCTCCAGTTTTTAGAGACACATCCCCCAAAAGTCTCCGACGGTGACCAACTTTTCCTCAGTACCTACCGTTCCCCGAACAAACCTTCCATGAAAACGTATGTATCGTGACAAGTATCTGACTTGTTGGGGACAAAAAGACGAAATTTTGGACCTCCTCGACTATCTCTAGTTTTTACGGAACTGTTGACTCACTGACTTTAAGACTTATGAGACTTATGACTACTTGATATGGTATCTTTTCTTAGACACAAAAGTTGAGTGTAGTCATACCGATTAAAGTTTATACCGTACTAACCTTGACGAAAAGTCGACTTAATATTTACGAACAAAAAGTGAATGTGTCTTTTATGCGTTGGACCTTTAAATCTTAGCAAAGAAAAAACTGTACAGTGAGACGTTTATACTTAGAGGAAATTCGAGTCCTCAGATACCCTTTATATAAACCGGAGTAAAATCCTTCTATTCGCCCTCTGTTGTATTAAATACTCGACTTGGTCACCTTCCCACGACTCAGTCCAAAACAATTTGATTAGAATACCGACCGTTCCTACTGTACAGTCCACAAATTGAGTAAATTTTATGGTTCGGTAAAGGTATTTAGTAAAAATATTGAAATTTATGTAATATATGCATGTCTTTGTTATCTACCACACAAACTTACACGGTTTGTGTAGACAAAGGAAGTGATGTATGACACAAAGAGTAAAGTAAAAGGTCTCTACATAACTAAATAGTCTAATAAAAAATACCCGACTAGGCATGAAATCAAAATAGGTACAGTACAAGAGATAGCCACGACAATACGAAGAATTTAAAAAGGAACCCCGTTTTGTATATAAACGGGGTACACTTATAGTAGTATCGTAGAGAGAGAAAGAAAAACGTGTTTTTCGTTTTTCTTAGAAGTAAAAAAATTATATAAACGGTGACATCAGGTCCGTCTTTTTCATGTGTCCTACGTAAACCCAGATAAATCGTATTTTTGAAGTAGACTTTAAAGACATTCTATATTCTATTACACAACATAAAGTCCTATATATTCCAACTCAAAGAAATGACACACTTACGATATGACAAAAGAAAAGAGGGGACTGAGGAACGGGGGGAGGGACAAATTGTCGTCTGTTTGGGTCCCTCGTGACTTACTTAGACTGCTAGGGCTTTGTCCGACAGATTGACTATTGTTCGGTTGAAGAGCTGTGAAGATAGGACAGCGGAACGACGAACAGTCGAGTGTGGACGATCAGCACACCGAATAAAATTCAGAACGTAATGAAAATCGGTTTATGGTTATTCAAAATACAACGTAAGGAAAGAAAAGATGTTGACTGTTACCTGAAATTTAATACCCCTGTTACGACATTAAAGATTGTAAAAGTCTAAGTGTCTTAAATTTTTTTTTTTCTTGTTCGTTTACAAACTTAACACAAAATAAACAAAAAGGATTTTCGATTTTCTTTTTTTCATGATACGTAATTCACTTAATAAAGCGAGAAAACAAGTACCTTTTCGTAAAGGGTTGACAATTGATCGAGTTCTTCTTAAAAATTTAAGGACAGAAACCTTATTCTGTTTCTTGTCTTAGGACTTTCGAACTTCAAGACGTGGAGGACAAGGAGAAGGGTAAAGGTAAATAAATTTCTTTAATTCTGACTTAAACGTGTTGTGGGGCCTTGGGACTCTTTTCAGGATGTCTACACCCTCCAAGGAAGGTAGGTCTGAGCTAAAGGTGACACGACTAAGGTAACAGCGGCAGTCGACTATCTTGGGAGACAAGTTAAAGAATTGGACAATCAAGACACTAAAGAAACGACGTTAATTGGAAAAAAGACAGTTCATTGCAAGACCTCTCTTACCGATAAAGACAAAACATTAATTTACTTAGGTAAACATTGATACCAAACCCAACTAAACCGAGAGTTACATGAAAAGATAAGAAAAATTGGTTCAGAACAAACACAGAGCTACGGGGTAAAAGTCGTGGACACTGAAAACATGATAGACATGTGTTCGTGAGGAGAACTATTTCGACTCTGAACCTGGTCCGACAAACCTTTCGGTAAAAGGAGGAGCAACGTGTCGATTTTATTACGTCAGTTTATCTCTACTTTGAAAGGAAATTTTTAGATATCCCGGTCTGAATTAATTTACGGAATAAGGATCTTGGATGTAGGAATCCCGATGCACATCTACAAGTACACAAAATTTCTCTGACTCTTTAAGTAAACACCTTTTCAATATTTTTCCGTCTATATAAATACTTTACTTTTACTTCGACATAACACCTAGTTTAATATAAATTTCTCAAATAATTTGGAATTTATATACAATTCTCGTTTCCCTGAGATGAGTAGTAAAAAAGGCTCCCGTTATTACCATAACCCGGACCGGATCCTAAATTAAAACATTCTACATAGTAGTAAACACTTTTTTTTTTTTTTTACATCTCAACTTAGAAACAATAAAAATGAGCCTGACAACGACGTTGAGACGTAACTTGTTTATTTCGTATAAATAAATAAGACACAAAGTACTTCAACACGAAAAAGGGGAAAGTGGTCTCTTCCTACGGCGTATCTTTTACATGACTTCTTATAGTTTACGTCTTTCATACGAAAGTTGTACGATGTCGACTACCGAAAGGGGTTCATGATGTCTGGAGGTCTCCCCTGAATACCTTTTCGACTGTGGATTCAAATGGTTGTACATTTATTTGTCCTTGTGTTTATACGAAGGCAACCTTTTAGAGGTGGCAAAAAGACAAAAGTAACAATACTTAAACACCTTCCCCTACTAGTCCTTACAAGTGGGTCTATATCCCTAACGAACTCAATCAATAGTCGTATACTGAGGCTTTCTTTAGGTAATTTGTTTAGAATTTAGTATAACACAAAGATCAAGGTTCGAAGATACATAACTAAGAGTGACCAACTCTAGTCAAGTTTTTCACATGTAAAGTAAGTACCCTAAAAATTACTTTCTGTAAGACTCTTTTTGGATTCAACGAAGTCCCCAAGACCTCCACCCTAAGTCTCTCACCGTAAGAGTGAGGTTTCGCTACTATCCTCATAGTTCCCCTCTCTCCGAAACTCTATGAAGGGTAGAAAAGAGTATATGTTGGACTCTCGGGTAAACACCCGAATTTTTATAAAAAGATCACTTACCTTTAATCCCTCACAATTGAACACTTGGACTGATGTCTTCGTCAAGGATACACGAACATTTCTGAGACAGTAGGACACTTCCACACTGGTCAGGAAGATTTTTACAACTACCTGTCACAATTATTTCGTTATTTTTATGAAAGACTTTTGTACCCTAGAAAAGTTTTGAGACTGAACCTAACTAAACGGGGTAGTCGGATTTGAAGTACATCAGTTCAAGTACTTTCTGACATTTTATAGAAACTCCACAAAAGATCGTAAATAGAATTATACAGAGTTAGTCACTACATTGATATGTAACGGACCGTATCTAATCATGTACACTTACTTGGAAAATTTTGAATACGATGGTATTAATTACTATTTGGTTTTGTTAATAAAGAGGATTTGACTTAAAGTTTAAACGGGAATGAACCATTTTATTGTGGTATTCAAAGGATTTTGATGTTTAGTCTGTAACGGAATCTCTAGTAGCACATATTGTAATATTTATAATATTTACCGATTTCATGTTCCTTCTATACAGGGGTCAATGAGTCGATCTACTAAAATCTTGGGACCAATGTTAGGGAAGAATGGAACATCGAACACCGAATAGACTAGACATTTAACGGGGGGATTTATCTATGTACTTTTAAACCCTTCCTATGATCAATTTATCCGGAACCGTACATAACGATATTAACTTTGACTTTCATGTTTCCAGATTTGTTTACTGTAAATAAAAGAGGTATAAAATTCTTAAATATACAAAAGGCAAGAATAGTCTCCTCGTACGCTAGGTCTCGTACTTGGAGGGAACCTTTACGGCCTGTGGACAATGTATCTATGGAGAATCACTACTGGTGTAAGTTGTTTAGTAGACATCGAAAGGATCGACTATACTATCGAGGAGTTGGTTCTATGGATAACTTTATCTCTAAGGTTTGTCTAGAGGTCCGAGTACAACCCGAAAAGTCTAACGACGTTAAAATTTATTGGGAGACTCCGAAAATTACGATCTTAACAGTTAGACAATAAAATCAATTCCTGAACACCCGTAATATGAACTCCGTCAACAGTTTTATAAATGTCGGAAAAAGTACTTTTCTACGACACACGATACCCAGATAAGTACCTGTCCAATAGAACAAGAGGAAATATGGAGTAAGAGTTAAAGTTACTCATTTACATTAGAAATTTAACAAGTCAAAGTAAATTTTTACCATTCTAAACACCAATAAAAGTAATAGGGTAACCTAAATTCCATTTTGCCAACCATACTGTTATTAAGGGAATTCATTGACTCTTCGGTGTAAGTCACATAGTCTATCGTCAGAACTCAAGGAATTCACTAAATAGTAGAACATTTATAAGAATCCTTGTCATCAAAAACAAACATAAAAATTTTTACTTTGGAGAACTAGTTTTATACTTTTCTTATAAATAATTGGTCTTTTGGTTGTCATCCCAAAAGATAAACACCTTCTGTAAAGTCAAAACAAAAAAAAAAAAAAAATACTTCATGACAATATCTTCAAGAGTTTGTCATCTTGAATGACATTATCTTTACTTCCATTACATAAAAGAGTAAATAATAATTGTATCAAAAGACGTAAGGGGATAACCTTTGGATATAAACAAGCATAGGATTTGCATCTAAAGTAGTTCGTTTACAAAAAAGCATCGCTGTTATTACAGTGGGGAAAGGATTCTCTATAAAGTTCATAGGAACCTTTTGATGAAGTAATAAAGAATTTAATGATTTGGAAAGATTTAGTTTCTCTTTTACAATATGTTTTTCAAAATTTTCGAGAAAACATGTTTGTGTCCGAGTCAGTACGAAAAGACGAAGGTAAAAGTGAATTTTTCTACGTGGTCAGTAAGACAAAATTCTCTAGTGTAACTCGGTCTGTGACTTGGTTCTTTTGTAAAGGTTTGTTCTATTAAAAAAAACGAGTTTTTGTACAAACGGGAGACTACAGTAGTTTTCATCTATTGTGAAATCATAATCGATAAATGTTTCAGGATGTCTTTCGTATGAATTTTTGTTCCCTTTCACGTTAGGACAAATACAAACTGGGTCACTGTTTTCTAGGTCTCGGACGTTTTACGAGACGTCTTGTCGACTTGTATTTCAAACTTTATAAAACAACTGCGTCTGGGTATAAAATCTACATGGGAACGTAAATAAAGAACACGCTAACAAGGAAAGAACAGTTATAATGGAACCCAAAACAGGTGTGAGACGGGTTTGTTAGGAAACTACATTTATCAAACCAGTTAGGTCATTAGGGTACTCAGTCTCGTCGACAGACTAGGACGACTGTCCAACATGACTTTACTGGTCGACGGATCACTCTCGTCCTGCGGTCCATTGATTCGAGGTCAGAAATGAAATATTCTGATACTGGAGAACAAGACTCCTACACTCCAGAATTTTCCTTCGTAGACCCACCCTCTATGAAGGGAAAAAAGAGAGTTGATTTATACCATAAAACGGATCTTAAAAGAAGGGTTCGTTTGGGTTCGGGGAGGATACATTTCAAACGATCCACGACTCTCCTCTTATTATCACCACACGGTCTTTGACCGACCAGGACTGAGTGTTATGGACTGGTAATTTAAGACATTCGGTCAAAAGTTTTGTGTTGGTAGTAATTTATAATTTAATATCTTGTGTTAACTTATTTAGAATAATTTTTACTATTTCGAATTACATCCGATTTATAAAATGATATAGTACGATAAATATAGACGACGACTCCAATAAATACGGTTTACATAGACAGGTCGCCTTTGTACTATAAATATTATACGATTGGTCCGAAGTGAAGGACTGAGACGTACGTCATTGTAGTGTATCCATCGGACTTTAACTGGTACTACCCACAATATGGGGTCTTTGACGGTTTACGATGGTTGGGTATGAAACTTAAGGACCTTTTGGTGAACAATTTGTAACTGGTCGTGTTTTGACCTAGGGTGGTAGTGAAAAAGAGGTCTTTTATTAGCATTAACCTTCGTCATAATAATTTTTCTATGATTCACATCAGTGGAAGTCTACCGATATCAAAACAGAACCCAATACGGGAGAAATTTCTACGGACAATCTGATATTCATTATAAACGACAAATACAAATAAGTATAAATTTTGGCAGTATTATTAAGTAATTTTTTACATAAAGACACCCTGAGGGGACCACCCGATCAACGAGGTGAGGTGACCTGAGTTACGAAGGTTAAGCGTCTCGTGTCTAACCTAGGGACCAGTTCCTTGATTACGGGGTGACACACCGGTTTTTCACTTTAAAGGTTTTTATTTATCTATTTTTAATAGATACTACAAGACGTTCCCTTTAGAATCGTTACGTCGAAAACACATTCGTTATTGTTGAAGTCCGTTTTAAGTTCCTTTACAATCGGATTAATCTTTTAGTGATTTTTACGTAAAGTTATAGTCAAAAATTCAAATATTAAAATCGTAAACGATTTTCGACCTTTTCGTCATTGTATGATGGTCCGGGTCTAAGATTATTTATATCGAGTTAACCTTTGGTTTGACAATCTAATTTGTTTAATTTGAGACCGTCATACGATTTAGTGTGTTTACAAATCCACAAACTAAGGTTTGTCCTACCAGATAGTCACCAAATGAAGTTGTATGTCCGGTGGAAAATATTAGAAAACTCTTTATTTAGTTGAAAGTAGTGTTCAAATTCTTTGACCAGACTCTTTTTGACCAGTCGTCAACGTCTCACTTCGTTTATTATAACTTATGTTCCGTAGAGATCATCGACCTCCGAAATGTCTAATACACGATGACTTCCTTTATTAAACGACTCTCAACATATCACCTAACTGTTAAAATCCATTTAAGTGTCTTAGGTGTAAGTAAATCGGGTCGACGTTAGACGTTCTCAAAACGAAAAAGGGAAGGTATAAATATAGAGTAATGAAATATTTCTTTGATGGTTACATAATCTAGAAAACAAAGAAACCTTCTTTAAATTCAATGTTGAAAGGTTTGTCTACAATAGAGATCTTTTTTGAAGTTCTTGTCTTTTTACGTCAATTACAAAATCTATTTTATACCGTCCGGTTAATCCATATTTCAATTCCATATCTTTAAACCCAAAAAAGAAAGACTCAAATCACGTTTAATTTGTGAGAATCAAAATAAAGATTCGTATATTCTCCTTTAGATTTCGTAAAGACTACAGTTTCTTTGTTTAGTATAGACCGATAATCATAGTTCCTCCATCCTTTTGTAATATTCCATCATAATTGAATTTTATACATGTACGGTAGTCGAGAGGACTCGTACTTGAAAATATTTAACGTACTTATCAGTCTTAAAATTTAAATTTCCTTTCGTACTGAGTGTCACTTCATATCGTGGGTCTCTCTGACTTGTAATTTCCTCTCTTCTGGATGATGTTCACAACAACGGGCTATTTGATATACAACGAATAGAAAGTACGACACGAGTCAACGAGTCAGTACAGGTTGAGAGACGTTAGGGCACCCGACATCGGGTGGTCCAAAGAGACAGGTACCCTAAAGAGTCCATTCTTATGAACTCACCCAACGGTAAAGGAGGAGGTCCCCTAGAAGGACTGGATCCCTACAGAGGACGTTGAGGTCTTAACCGTCCACCTAAGCAATGGTGTTTCGGTGAATAGAAAGGCAGAAAGAAATTCGACAACGCGAAAGTATGAGCACCATACTTTGTAAGTGTCAGAGGGATTTAATAGTCTTGTGAGATTCCAGTGTGTTCCCGTGTCGAGTTGTCATGTAGAAATGACTACTGAACCACGTTAAAATAACTGACCGTCCGTCATAACTGAGTTTATAATCGTTCTAATGATATAATAGATGTATAATCATCGAGAATACTACGAAAATATAGTGATATTTATAATTTGCGGTAAAGTACAGTCCCTCGAAAGTCTAAAATTTTCCGTCTACGGTGTAAAGACATTGACATACATGTGAGGGTAAAGTGTAGTGTACACGTTAGGAAACATGTGTACGTGAGAACACCCATAAAATAATAAAATAAATTGGATTATACACTAAAAGTCTAAGAACACCATGAATCGACTTTGTAAACGTAAACAAAAGAAAAGTACAATTTATATATAAGGTCTAGTTGGTTATTACACATCAGGATCCTTTACTCCGTGTTTCTCCAATCTAGTGAAATATAACAGTAAACTTCTTTATAGTAAAACAAAATAACAAGACACATTTGGTATAAGTAACATGTAACACACATATAAAACAATTATTTACACTAAAAATAAAAAATACAAAGACAGAAAAAGTAAAGTTTATAGTTTAATATGTAAAAAAAGTAAAAACAGTTACATCTTTAGAGATTTTGAAATAATTTTATCGTCTTCGCATCGGATTTATCATAAAGTTTCTTTTATCTGATTAAAAGACTACTGCACATTAACGTCACGTTTAAAATGTAACTATGATCCAATTATTGATAATTATCGTCTTACGTAGAAAGTCCCAACGACAAGATACCCTGATTTTAGTTGATATTACAATTTTCTACATTCTTGGTCTACGAAGTAGAAACCCGTTTAGTGACTAGAAACATTATGACTAATATAATCAGTAAACTCGTGTACTCTATTGAAAAGGAATAAGCGAGAAACCTAGAATAGCTAATATTAAGTAACATCGTCAACTACCATCTTCCATTTAGGGTTTCTCAAAATTAAGGTACGATATCGTTTTTTTTTTTTTTTTTTTTTCAATTTTACTCTGACAACTGATGTACATTTCTTTCTTTCCTCAAAATGGGAGACCTCTTAAGTTCTCGTATGGACTAGGACATCGTTCTTTGAGAATCATTACAGTAATAGTAGTCATGCACAAGTATGATTACGCAGAAAGATGTAGACTAGTCCTTGTTATGATCTCCGTCGAGGCGCCACTTTGGTAAATATCGTTTAATATCGTTTTACGATGGACGGTATTTTGGTCATCCCAACGCACTCACTTCATTCTTATGAGAAGAGAATTTGTGGGGACGTTTCCAAGGAACTCATAACATTTACTGTATGTGTGTGTTGACAGTCTCCTGTTCCCTGAGTCTTTTATACAAGGTCTCGATAGCTCTCCCTTTAATCCTCCCATCCACCTATATCAACCTCGCACAAGTCGGTCGTGGGTATTTTAGGGTCCATCGGTGTACCAGTACGAAGACACCGAGGGATATTGTTGTTTTTGACTCAAGAGACAAGAGAGTTGCCAGGACTACTCATTCCCACTGGGTTCTTATCTAAAAATTTATTTAAAATTGACTCTTCAATTTTACTCTCTCCTTTCGTGTGACCCTACTTATGGTTCTTATACTGTGACTCGATGGTTTTCAAGGGAAGAGAGGATTCGGTACTCAAATAACGATATCGGGAAGTAAAGTCTTAATTTGTTATCGTCACTCCGACTACTAGACGAAGAACGGATCTCACTATTGAAGAGTCAAAAGTTTGTCTATCTAGTATTCGGTGGTGTAAGAACCACTATTAAGTGGAAACTTAAATTCACTAGACAAAGGAGACGAACGAAGGATGTAACTTCCTAACGGGTTCCAGACGTGAGTCATAACAAGAAAAGAGTAAGTTTTACACGAGGAAACTCCAGAAGTTAATAATAAAGATTCCTCCTTTAAGATCCTGTCTCGATTCCTTACAGTCGAAAACTCCGACTTATGGACCTACGTTTAGACTAAGGGGATGAAACAATTTACGTCTGCATATTACGTCTGTCTACAGTTCAATGAATTGCAAAAGGACAGAAGTGTAGGAATAGACATTTTACTCCCGATATCACAATTGACTGGTCCCAAGAACCGGAGGAATTAGTTATATAACTAGTCTCCGGTCTGTTTAAGTCCGTTCCGAAATGACCCCGGGGACGACGTTGTTCCCTCTCGACCGCGTTCGTTGTACAAGAGGACGAACGAACAAGGAGTCCCCCTAACTCCAGCAAAGAATTTGTCACACTCCTATCCCCACACAGGTCCCCCGACCGACCTCCCCACCGAATCCACAAAACGGGTGGTGAGACCACCACCACTCACGTCCCCCGTACGCGTCATGGGACGAAAACGAGGTCTGAAAACTTTTACCATCATACCATAAAACCTTAGAAACATAGAAGCAGGTCTTAAACAGGATTGACACGTACGTCAATAAAAATCAGGGTAAGTCAAAGAAACATAAAACAACGAGTACCTCTCATCACAGGTCGAGGTTCGTAACGTGGCGACGTAGTTTCCCAGGGTCTAGGGTCTGGACAGAGTTGTCATACTGAATTACGTCATAAAGAGTTACCTTTCACTCACTCTTGTTCATACAAATCGGGATACGGGGTACGAGCGACACGACCCAGAAGAGACAACCGGGAATCGGAGGTAAAGGTGACACCAAATCCGGGGACTTTAGGGTGAACGACCTTGTGTTCCCGGTCTTCTGATTTTTGATGAAAAGGAGTCGAGGGAAGGGTACTCTGAAGTCCCATAGGATGTCCAAGACGGTCACTGTGGGTGGTTACGGTAAAGTCCTTTCACCTTCCTCCCATAGGATGTCCAAGACGGTCACTGTGGGTGGTTACGGTAAAGTCCTTTCACCTTCCTCCCATAGGATGTCCAAGGCGGTCACTGTGGGTGGTTACGGTAAAGTCCTTTCACCTTCCTCCCATAGGATGTCCAAGACGGTCACTGTGGGTGGTTACGGTAAAGTCCTTTCACCTTCCTTCTGTCGTTCCCTACCCTTCACAACTGGAGAACACTTGGATTTACCTGTGTGTCTGTGTAGGTTCACCTCTCATTCACGTCCACCCGAGGGTGTAGAACAGTTAAGACGTCGAACGGTTACCGTTACTGACATTGAAGTCGTACCACTGGTGGTATCGTTATCGTAAAAAGATTGGATACCCGACCACACCAAGGACCACCGACCTAGTTTCCCCGAACTACAATCCTTGGACTATTCTTAGGAGAAGACTGTACTTCAAGGAGATTTGAAAGGTTACTATTAACAGTTTAAGGGGTATAACGTGTATGACATAACAAAAGACAATTTCTACTGTCCTAAGGTAAAGTTCGTGACTTGAGACCAACTTGAATAACTTGAATAAGTTATGTAAAAAGAGACATCTTCAATAACGAGTAATTGAATAAACAGAAACTAAAAAGTCCACCTTAAGTCGTGGTGGAAAAGGTTCATCGACGACGGATAAAGACATACATATACAAAATCCTATACAAATTATAGTAGTGGTAGAAGGGTTAAATGTGTGTCGTGAGGGACCTAAGGACAGAGACGATTGTCTTAGACATAGGAACAGTGTTTCCAACTGTTCGAACTTAGTCGAAATTCAGAGGATAGAGACAACTGTATATTATAAGGTAAACAGTGATTCCAGACAGGTCCAATGGCGGTAGACAGAGCTTAGAAGATGAAGGGGGAAGTATCGGTGTCGATAAAAGAAGTGTACGTAAGAGGTAGGTGGAAGTACTGATATCAAGACAAGTTTGATTTACTTCAAACTATAAGTCACTTTAGTTACTAAACCTTATAGAAAGAATAGAAGGTTCCGAATAAAAGATAGAGGACGTCAAATAGGAGGTATGTATATATGTGATCCTCAATGTGTGTGAGTGTAAGTCTGTGGGTCTAAAAGAGGGTCCAAAAGAGACTCCGATAAAGGTAAGTGGAGTGGTAAAGGTTTCGATATCGAGTTTCACCTTAAAGGATACAGAGAATAAGATTTCGATAAAAGAGTATATTGACATTTACTTTAATCAGAGGTGACAAGTTTCAGAAGACATTATATGGGACACGGTCGGTAAGTAAGTAAACGTATAATTAAAAAAAGTAGAAAGCAAGTAAGTCTTCTAGTAAACGTCCCTAAAGGGCCATCAGGTCACCAATCTTGAAGTGTAAGGTTACATCCCTCACGTCTAAACTAGGGACCACTCCCTAAATTCTAGGGTGTACGGAGTATCGGTTTTTGGGTTTTGTATTTTTTTTTCCTGATAATATTGTTTAAGTTATGTTCTGAAAATTTTTTACCGGGTGTAGTTTCTTAGAATTTTGTTTATTGGTTTTCTATGAAACTCACAGACACATCGACCGTCTGTTCCACCCATGGTCCACAAATCCCCATCTGTTCTCTGTACCCAGATTTTAAGTACTTCAAGTGTCAAGTCCGATCACTACTTCCCATCTGTTTTTATTTCGGTTTGTTACTGTTATTGACTAATACTCACTAGACATACTATACTTCATTTACTAGATCCTTAAAACTGTCTCTTATTACCATATTCACTAAATAAAAAAAAATATTAAAATAAATAAAAAAATAAAAAATTTAAAATTTTAGAACTTAAGAATGTACGTAAGGGTTTGTACTTGGGGGGAGGGTGGAGGGAGGGGTATTGTAGAGAGACCCAGTAGGGGTACGTGGTCGAGGTTCGTACGACATAGGACGCAGTCTGTACCTGACCGCTAAGTTAAGAATGTACTATCATATGTACAATCTTACAGTAAGAGGGTTTAGTAGGGTGGGAGAGGGAGGGAGACTCAGGTTTTCAGGTAATATGTGTAGACACAGAGAAAGGGACAGAACGTATGTCCCAGCAGTAACGGTAGAAGGATTTATATTCACTAAATATTTTCCACCAGTTCGACATTTCCTCCTCTTAATAGGTTGGTTTCCTTCTGTCTCTGCTTGTCATATCATTTTGGTAACGGCCTTGGTGCCTCATACCCCGTACCTCTTACGTTCTAATTTCAATACCCTTTTCCTAAATTCAAGATAAAATACACGTTAATCTTCTTTAGTGTTCCAAGGTTCGTCCCCTAGTTTCACTGAATTCAAATATAAAAATTTCCGACTGAGGTCCACGAACACCTCCGACCTAATATCCTTTAGTTTTGACTTTCATACTCCAGTGACCTTCCTATAACGTTATATTATTCACTACCACAACCTGAACCTACTCTGTCATTTTTAATTTTCATCTCTCTCATTGAGTTCGTTATAAATCCTTCATTCTTACCGATCAGAACAACTACCGGACCGTCACCCCCTCTCATGTCCCTGGTTCATTAATTCCACTCAAATTAAAGACTGAACTCAGTGACTTTTCACTACCATTGTATGACTCTAATTCTTTTTTTTTTTTCCTCTTGTTCTCATCCAAACTCCCCTTCGGTCAACAAACCGAAACTTGTACCGTTCAAGTCGACGGATTAAGGAGGTTAGGTTCGGCTCTAAGTTCATACCTTAAGTACCTGGACCTTGGTCCCTCTCAGATTTCACCCTGAGCTCCTTGTCACATTCGACAGTAGTACTCATTTACTTATCTTTGTGAGTCTTATCATCAGTCGTGAACCACCGACTTTCACTGTTTTTTAAAAGTGATCGAATTTGCTTTTCCGTTAAAGAACTGAGTTTGACCTTTTCTTGTCCCCAACTCAATATCCGTGTAGACGACATCCTACAAATTTAGAAAGTCACTACTAAACGTAATAGAGTTGGAGAGAGAGAGTGAGAGAGATGGGGGAGGGTAGTACAAAAAAAAAAAAAAAAAAAAAAAAAAAGAGGNAAAAAAAAAAAAAAACGATAAGAAAGGGTACAGAATCACGTTAAAAGGTCTTTCAGAGACGGTCATGCCATAAAAGTCGTATGTAGAGTGTTCTTCTTTCTTTAGGAAAGAGAGAGTTGCTAAGATAGTCAGGGGATTTCCTGAGACAAGTCAGTCACATAAAACCCACCTCTGAGACTCCCTGGGGAAACACGGGGAGAGATGGAGACACCGTCCACTTTACCTGTGTAGAGGTACGGAAAGATATCATAAACAACGATAACAAATCAGCGATTCTGTACAGACTGAGAAACTCTGGGATATTGACATTGGACGGTACGAGGAGACAGGTACCCTAAAGGGTTCGTTCTTATGACCTCACATCACGGTAAAGGAAGAGGTTCTCTAGAAGGGTTGGATCCCTAACTTATACTACAAGGACGCAACGTCCACCTAAGAAATGGTAGACTCAGTAGACTCGTCGGGAATATACTGTGACCTTTTCTAATTAAGGGTTCTCCTTTTCGGTCATCCCTTTACCTGAAGGTAAAGTTGACCCCTCATTCATATCATTCTTTTTTCACATTCTGGTTCGGAAGTCCTTGAAATTGTAATTTTCAAACCCAATATCATTTTCGTTGGACGAAATACTATTCTTAATGAAATGACATTTTAACGTAAAATAGAACCTCTGACTAAGATTTCAGTGATCATTCTATTTTTACTTTTCGTTAAAGTGACTTTATTTATATTGACTTCTTTGTTGATATTGTGGTGTCACTCTCCGTTCTCCAGATTACTCCAGGCCTAAACGGTAATTGGGGCTCACTTAGTCAAGTAACAATAAAAGGTAAAGGGGGTACAATTGACTTCTATCGTATTGAGATACGGAAAGTGAACAATCGAAGTACTTGTTCCTCTCTTCAGTGGACTTTCCTTCGACTTACGTAGTGGAGACCTTATAAAAAATAAAGTCTCCAGGGACTGAATACAGATTTCTTTTCACGAGTCTGAACTTAACTAAACGGAAATTTCTCTTTCTTTTTCCTCCCGATTTGTAGGAAAGTGCAAACAAAGTACAAAAATCACTCGTTATAGGAGATCCTTTTATAGACACCAGAGAGTAATGTGTCACATGTTTAACAATAAGTATGTAACTACTATGTATATGTGTATGTTAAGTATGTGACAAAGCTAACCACACCCCTATAGGTATCCAATCGGAGAGAGAAGACTATAAGTGCATGGATGTCTACACTGTAAAAGAAAGTCTTTGACCTTATCCTTCCCCATAAGGGATTAAACAAAGTACTCCGGTCATAATAGTTGTACAGTATTAATTGACGTCTGGTCGTAGAAAGTATTTCACTACCTTTCGAAGATTTGTTTTAAAATCGTTTAGTTCTGTTCACCCTAAATAGTGTCTTTATTGGATCAAATTATAAACTTTTACTTAGTCATATTAATAGTCAGTATAATTAGTATAACAATTAGTATAATTGTTTCAATCTATTCTTTTCGATATACTAGTAGAGTATATAATAAACTGTCTTACGTTTTAAGTAAGGATTTTTGTTTATTGATAGCATTTTGATCGTCATGTTCCCTTTTGAGAAGTTGACTATCTGTCGTAGATATATTTTAGATGTCACTTATGAAATGAACTACCATTTTCCGACGTAATAAAGGGAGACTCTAGTCCTTATTCTGTTCGTGTAAACGAGAGTGATGAAGACTTTTAAAAAGATTTCAAAACTCGTCTAGTTGTTCCGTTCCTGTTATTTGTTTTCCGTGGGGCAATACTTTCTTCCACAATTGGGTAGAAATAAACGTTCGTTACACTAGTTTATACATCTTTTAGGTCACCTTAGATGTGACTTTTGACCTTCATTTTCACTTAAATTGTGTGAATGTCTTGTGGTTCAGTTACCTGTTTTTCATTAACATAAGGATTGCTAGTTACAGTTACGTTACTTTCATGGTAAATGTTTCCATATTTCAATTCAGTTATTCTAAAAAAAGTTATTTACCACAACCTTGTTAACCTACAAGTATGTTTTTCTGAAAGTACTTATGTAATTTGAAAGTTGTTGTTAAGTGAGTTTTACATTTACATTTTGTATTTTAATATTTTGAAGATCTTTTTTGTATCCCCTTTATAAAAACTGAAACCCAATCCGTTTCTTAGGAATATAGTATTCTTGTTTAGCATTTTTTCTTAATTTCTTAACTTAAAATAACTAATCTTTGAAGACGAGAAGTAAAATGTAACAATTCTCTTCCTTTTCAGATCAGTGTCTGAACCCCTTTTATATGCATGTAGTATATCGTTTGTTTCTTACACATGAATTTTTTACTAAATCGTTGAATTATATGAGTCGTTATCCACCTTTTTTGATGAGTTAATTTTTTTTAATACTCGTTTTACAAACTTATTTGTGGAATGGTTTCCTCTATGTACTACCGATTTTACTGTATCTTTCTACGAATTGTAATAATTAGTGATCCCTTTACGTTCAACTTTGGTGGTATTCTACGAGTTTATACACTTGGTTGACCTTAAGAGAGTACACCGACGACGACCCTTGTGTGTTACTACATCGGAGAAACCTTTTGTCAAACTGTCAAAGGATATGTCAATTGTATCATGCTGTCGCTTTCAACGTGTCAGCACAGACTGAGAAACGCTGGGACACCTGACATCGGGCGGTCCGAGGAGATAGGTACCTTGAGAGGTCCGTTCTTGTGACCTCACCCGTCGGTAAGGGAGGAGGTTCCCTAGAAGGGTTGGGTCCCTAGTTTGGGTCTAGAGGACGGAACGTCCGTCTAAGAAATGATAAACTTGTGGTCTCTTCCAATTGTATTCAAATGATGTATTGAATTGGTAGAGTAAGAATCCGCAAATGAGTTCTCTTTATTTTCACGTACAGGTATCTTTGGACACGTGTAAATACCCTTTAAATAGTACCGGTATTGGACTTTTGTTTAGTTTACAGGAAGTTAGTGGCTTACCTATCTTTTTTTGACTATGTAAGTGTGTAATATTACGATGAGTTGTCGTGTCTTCTTGTATGATGAAGGGACAGGTCATTATGACTATTTAGAATTCAAGTAACACGATTAAATTTTTTTTAAGTCTAGGGTTTCTGGTGTATGACATTCGAAGTTCCGTAAAACTGCTCTTGTCCAATCACTAACGGTTCTTGACACACACTCTTCTCCCAGACTGACGTTTTTCTATTGTACTCATTTAAAAACCTCCTCTAACTTGGTATGATGTTGAACCGACACCATTATATATCTTGTGAGATCCGTAAACAGTTTTGGGTATTAGATATATTTTACTTCTTTTGTATTAAAAATTATTAAATATTGGAATTTCTCTTTACTTGATAGTTCGTTTATGAACCTTATTACACAGAATGCTTCACTTTCTTCGGTCAGACTTTTCCCATATATGATTTACTAAGGTCGATATGCTATAAGACCTTTTCCGTTTTCATATCAACATTCTTCTATTCACCGACGGTCCTCAATTCCTCCTTCTACTCTCGTGTCTCCCAACCCCGGTTACTTTGATAAGACTTATTATGTCATTACCACCCGTGCACGGTGACACGGAAACGGTGTTAGGTTTTTCGTGGTTCGCGCTTGAGATTGCATTTCGTACTAGAATGCACTATTGCTACACAGTTACGTCCAAGTAGCCCACCTAGTGACACTTCTTCCTACAGATATCCTCTCCGACACGTACACACCCCGGTCCTCCGTAGACTCTTTGGAGGTATAGGCGGTTGCAACGACACTTGACTTTTGACGACAACTTATATTTCAGATAACTTTTCATTTTTGTTAACATTTTGAAGTCGTTACAGAGTTAGTAAGAGACTCTCTCCTCTTTCCTATGTCACCATAAAAATGTGTCTACATCATTAGAATATAAGTCTAGGTCAATTGATGAGAAATTTTCTTCTTTCGAAGATTTTTTTTTCTTCTTCTTTCGAAGATTAACTCAAATTGAAGTATCTAGTACTTGAGGTCTACCCATGCGACTAATTTTAGATCTAAAAGTGGTAGATAGAAAAACAGAAATTTACGGTAAACTCAACATACCTGTTGTCACTCAAGATTTACGACTGAATCCCCGTCCCTCTTTGAACGTAAAGTTAGTTCGCGTCCAGTGACTGTTGACAGATACATAGGTGACAATTGAGACCTACGAAATTTTAACTCTGAGACTCTCTAGACCGTAATTTGATTTTGTTGAGTCCGATACTTTCTTTATAAGGGACGGTTTTAACGAATCTAATATCGTCGACTTCTTTGACGTTGAAACGGGTCTACGTTTTTGGGGAATCAGATTTTGACTCGTATATTACTTAACCACTTCGGGATTTATGAGGATCGAAACATTGAGTATTCCTGTTCTACTAACCTTAAAAGGTAAATTTTAAGAAATCTAAAACTGTAGAATGATAACATTCAATGTTCTCCTAAAGTAAACATCTAAAATTTAGAGGGGCCCTTAAATCATTACCTTTATTTACACCTGTAGAAATAAACAACAGTAAAATATAACCGAGTGAAAATGTAATAATAACTAAGAATAGTTTATTAGAATACCTTAAAACACGTTATACCTACCTATATTGAACCCTTCATTTTAACTCTCACTTTATATCTCTCGAACCTCAAAAAATTATACGGTACGACTGAGTAAATTTTTGGGAGACCACCGTTATATCAGTAGGGTCTTCATAAGTGTTTTGACACCAACTTGTTTATTTATTTAACATCTACTACTTTCGACACAAAGAGGGACTCTTCTATCAATGTTTATTCCTTTCTCTTTCCTATTTTATTTGGGACATCATCATCTGACCTTAGCCTTGGTAGTCATATTAAATTACAAAATATATACACATATATATATATAGATATATTCGTATATATGTATGTGTATTAGGGACCACCGAGTCACTATTCTTCTTTTACGGACTTTACATCCTCTACACACAAGTTAGGGACCCAGTCCTTATAAGGGACCTCTTCCTTTACCGTTGGGTGAGGTCATAAGACCGGACCCTTTAGGGTACCTATCTCCTCGGACCGTCCGATGTCAGACACCCCAGTGTTCTCAGTCTGTACTGAATCACTGATTTGATGGTGGTGGTGTCGATGTACATGTGTCTTCGTATGTACGTACATGTATATATGTATGTGTCCATCCACCTGTATCTTTACGTCTAAAGACATACACGGACCTTTTCATACGTATATACGTAAAGACTCCTTTACATCTGAGATACGTGATTCTGGTGACTCTTCAGTACATGGTCATCGTTACTTGTGTGGATCTATAACCAAAGATTTAAGTAAAAGATTATTTTCCTTCGTTCTAATGAACTTATTTACAAAAAAGGTCCCATCCCCCGTCCCTTTCACGTCTACTTGGGCCTGGTAGAACTCCACAGTCTTTCATTTCTGTTTGTGTTTAATTTTGTTTCTTGTTTTTAGTTTTGTTTCTTGTTTTTAGTTTTGGTTGTGTCGTCCTTTTATAGTCCTCTTGTGTTTTCAGTTGGACTTGTTAGGACGGGTGTCAACCTTTTTAATCATTATGTTTCATTTATTACTATCATAATTTAATACTCGGAGTCTTATTTTATTTGTACTCTATTTTTATTTACTAACGTAGTTATTTATTTACTTCCTTTTCTTCTTTGAATCGGATTGTTTTTTACGGTTAACTACCTATATCCTCTTTTCTGACGTCTTTCAGTGGTAATCGTTAATGAGAGTACCACCACCACCACCACTAAATTAACGATTCAGCAGAGACTGAGAACACTGGGGAACCTGACATCGGGAGGTACGAGGAGACAGATACCCTAAAGGGTCCGTTCTTATGACTTCATCCAACGGTAAAGGTCGAGTCCCTAGTTTGGGTTCAGAGGACGTAACGTACACCTAAGAAATGGTTGATTCGGTCGTCCCTTCGGGTTAATGAGGGTACCAGTAATCGTTATTTTATATCGGTATAGTAAATGTTTGACAACATACCCATACAGTGGGGAGACCATGAGGAGTTTAGATATATGAGTCAGGTTATCCTTTTTTGATAGTCTGCTAGTGTTTTATGGATTGGTCATGGAAAGTCTAACGGTTCAAGTACTCAATGTTTCTTTGTGTCTCTCGACACTATCTTCACTGATCCGTACCGTGACTTACGTCACACCCTAGGACCCAACCTAGGACCTTGTCTTTGACCCTTTACATTTATTTCAGAGACGAAATCACTTATCACAACATGGGTACAAACACATTCTCCAATCGTAAACCTTCCCAGTCCTTCTCAACACACCCTTGAGACATGGTGGAATTGTTGAGAAGACATTCAGATTTTGATGGAGTCTTAAATCTTTTTTAAGTCATGAAGATAGAGACTTTGGACCGAGTAACAGATGGAGGATTAAACAAGTCTTGTACCTGTCCTTTACTTCTATGCATAATCAAGGGATTTTAGAGTGAATTTTTATTGAGAACAAGTTTAAGAATCAAATTTACAGTATTGTCTATTATCTGCTTCACTAAAAAAAAGATCGTGTTTGAAATAGTGAGTAGAAAAAATTTTGACAGTCTGGTAGATTCTTCTAAACATAGTCTTAAAATAAACTTAATAAAGAGACAAACATTTAGAAAAATCATTTATATAAAAGATTTATAATATCCTTATCCGACTAAGTTTTCTAGACTATATTTATGGACTCTCTTTTAATTCAAATTTATACTAAAATTTTAAGAATTACCTTTTATACGGAATACTCTTTTTGAATGGAAAGAGTATTTTTATTATTTTATTAAAACTCCGTAAAGAATTTTAATAAAAAGGATCTTATAAAAAGACGCCCTCTTTCAACGTTCCTATAATTTGTAAAACAAGAGATGGACTCCCTACTGTCATCTTTAATCTAAAATTGAAACACATAAATTCTTTTTATATGTAAACCAAAAAACAGAAATTTAACTAAGATGTAGTTATAGGAAAAATCGTGCCTAGAAAAAAAAGGTAAATTTCTTATACTCGTGAGTTACAAATGTTTACTCTCTTGACATTTTTCGAAAAGGCATATTTAATTAAGTTTAAAGTGGGTACAACGTATATATTATCAACTTTTAGAAACCTAGCCGAATCTGGTTTACGATTTTCACAAGACCTGGTCCTCCCTTTTCGTGAATCTGTTTCGTTCACTTGTGTAATAGACTGAGAATTATGGAACCTTGGATTTTGGTTATTCTCTGATGGTTTTTTGAAAAAATTATATAATTCTACATATTACTTAAGAGTTTTTCTCTTTTCTTCTTTGGACGGACCTTATACGTTAACTAAAACGAGTGTCTACGACGCGATTTTTTATCTAAACTTCTGCTACCTCATTTAGTAGTTCTTTCGATTTTTCGTGGACGACGAGAACGTAATTTAGGTCAGTAATTCTAATCGTCTCTCTTCAATGAGAATATATTATGTTAAGATTGATGGATCTTTCGAGTTGTATCTGAAGTTACGTTTAAAATTATGTAAAATCTGTAAGTTACTGAAGAATTACTCAACTTAACTGGAAACTAGTCTCTTCCGACGTAACCACGATTCCATAGTTCATTTTATATAAAGAAGAATTTATTTAATTTCCGTTGTTTTTATATAAATTTTTGTTTTAAGTTAACTCAGTTAAAATTTCTAGAACAATCGAAACAGGGTACTATGTACTTATCCCTGTTGGGTTATCTGTCTCTCTAAACTCCTCGATATGTTTTACTTTCTGTCCTTTCTCTAGTTCCTTCAATAAGATCCGTTTTTCATCCAACCAGTAACGCTCCAATGAAAGAGAATTTTCCACCGTCCTCAGATAGTCCGTTTACTGGAGTAGTCTCGACTAGTATGTTAAGGACTAACTAACTACATTCTAAAGTAAAGACCCCCTTGGTTTTGACACTAATTCAATTTAGAGCCAGAATCACTACACGTCGAATCGTATTCACTGAAGTAACCCTTTCCAACATAACGGAAAAATTGTGACGATGGGGAAACGGACGACTCCTGACGAACAACATGACTTAGAGAGACATGTTAATAAAAGTCATATCCCTAACTATTTGATAAAAAAGGATCAAAAGTCCTCAAAAACCAGACAAAACAGAACCTGTCTCTCAGTAGACCGGATCTTACTACACACATAACAAAATAGACTTTTCTTAACATAGTTTTTACTTTAAGTGAGAACGAGATTGAGGACAAGCAAGACTCACACTAAAACTTTATTTGTTTAATCGTTTCACTGAGGGTATATACTTCCATCATTTTGATACTTTATCCAATTGAGAGGATAACCAAATGATCACAACAACGCAGTCTTTACCAAGACAGAGAAAACGAATCAAAGAAGGTAAAAATTTACCCCAATCATGTCAACTAGGTTTTGTGTGCCTTTCCTTACTGAACAAAAGGACTTTATTATATCGTAAAATTTTCTAGACCTCAGGAACTTATAACTCATAGTAAATCCTTATCCTTTAAAAATCAACGAAACACTTAAGAAAAACGTATGATAAAATTTGTAAGAAAAGAAATTTCCGAAATATCTTAAACAATGCTATGACGAGGACAAAATACAAAACAAAAAAAACCGGAACTCCTTACACTTTAGAATAGAGGGGTTCGTCCCTAGTTTGGACTCGAGGGACGTAACCTTTCCACTTTAGAATTGGTGACCTGGGAGTCCCATCAGGGAAGTACCATAAAAACTATCTACACTAGGTACACTTAAACTCGTTGATTTTAACGAAAAATTAAAAAAAATCAGAAGATTATTTCTTATTTTTTTATGTAGGAGACTAAAATCAAGACATTCTACCGTGGGGTGAGATCATGAGAACGGACCTTTTAGGATACCTGCCTCCTCGGACCACCCGACGTCAGGTACCCTAGCGATCCCCAGTCTATGTTGACTCGCTGAAGTGAAAGTGAAAAGTGCAAGTACGTAACCTCTTCCTTTACCGTTGGGTGAGATCACAAGAACGGACCTCTTAGGGTCCTGGCCCCCTCGGACCACCCAACGGCAGATACCCCAACGTGTCTCAGCCTGTACTGACTTCACTGAATCGTCGAATCGTCGTTCTATTGATGTTTACAGGTATTCTACAGACAAAGGGTTTACTTTCTTTAGATAACATATAACTTGAACATGATTGATCCTTAACATAAAAATATAGACGATCGTAGGAAGAAGGGAGAATTGGTGGAAAACACGTAATGGTTTAGTATCAAGACTTCAGTAGACAATAAAGATGAAAACAAAATGTCTAAATGGTAAAACTATTCACCCTGGTAGTCCATTCATTTTCTGGGAAAGTTTCTTCTACTTGATATTAGTTAAATCTTTAGTGGAAAATAAACAGACTGACCCGTTCTGTGAACAGGGAAGACACTCCTTTCCTCCACATTAGTAATAAAAATAAAACGTTTCGTCTTTTGGTTTTTGAGACTCACCTTGAAAGGTATATGGATTTCTTGAGTGTAGGGACTTGAGTCGGGGGACCCTCAACGTACAATGTTGAAAGTACTCGACTCATCTACAAAGTGACAGTGTCTATAGTCTCACTCTTCTACCTTTGTGTGGTGAGAGAATTATACTTACAAAGGAAGTCCTGCAACACGTACTTTGTAAGAAGAGGCTGATCACCTTTGAACCGTTAGTGGAACCCTATTCGAATCAATGTGTTTTATCGGGTACTTAACTAAGTCAACTCAAGTTGTTCGTAATTCGTAAAGGAGACACGATCCGTAACACCGTCCCTTAACCTAACTTCTTATTCGTCCCAACGTGCCTTTTCTTTCGATGTTAAACATTTAATGTTCTTCACTAAATTCTCATGTTCCTTTCCCGTAAAACGACAAGGACTTATCCTTCTTTCTTATTTCCTTTTGAACGACCTCCTATACGTTGGACTTAGGACTTTACATACGTCCCAATCGATCCTCTTGTCTGATTTTGTAAAATACGGTTTAGTGTATCGTTTCGAAACCTCACTTTTTGATTAAACTAATGATCTTTGAGGTACAATATTTAGATCGTCACCGATGTTGTTTTACTAAATGTCCCTCATTGGTTGTTTGTTCAAATTAGATCTTCCATTCTCTATGACATGAAGGAAATGGTTCTTCTTATACCGTTGGTACTGGACAGAAACCCGTACGGGGTTAGATGGTACAAGAAATTTCAGACAGAGAAGTATACGAGTAAATACGAATCAAAACTTAAAGTCTATTTTTCGACTAAAAAATTTTTACTTTTGTTGAATAAATATAAATAAATAAATACTCTTAAGATTTACCTGTCGTCGTTCTACCTGAGTATGTCAATTTTTACGTACACACACACACACACACACACACACACGTGTGCGTACACACATAAGTGTTTGTTATGTTGAGGTAAACGTAATTTGAATAATTCAATCTAGTCAAAATGTCTGTATATCCGACCTCGAAAACACGAATTAAGAAGAACTAGAAGGTGGACCATTTAAAGTAAAGGGTGACACGAAGGGACGTTAAATAAAAATTGTCACACAAACAAACCTGTAGTAATTGTTTCTCTTATCGTAGGAGTCTCGGTATTCCATGCCTTCTCGTAAAGTCTGTAAAGTCACTCTTTTGTTAGTTTAAGTGTATGAGTCCAAAACAGTGTGACACTTTATTTCAACCTTTATGTAAAATGAGTACTTCAGACCCTGATAAATTAATAATTCATCTATAGTCCCTACACGGTTAGGTACCCGATAAAGAATGAGGGGGTTTTATATTTGGAATCTACCGCTCTTAGTTAAGAATAAACAACTCGTGGACAATGTACAACCGAGTCACTATCCGTCAAACCATATGAACTGGAGTAAATTAAAAGTCTTGGTTGTGACATTCCACTTGTTTACTTCGAACCTTTTCACTTCTTCAGACAACGGTCAGTGTCCCAATCTTACGTTTGGTCCTAAAGACTGATATTCGGTTATGTGTCACGTAAGATAGACGGAGAGACTCCGAAAGTCGTTTTAGTGTGTGATACCTCCCAATCATTGGTACTACACTAAATCGTCACTGGTGTACTTCTTTTTTAACACTTTTATGTTTCAATACTATCTTTTTGATCCTCTATAAACAAAAATTTCCTTAAATTTATCCTTTAGATCCATAAACAAATAACATTTGTGTCTATCCAGTGGATGATGTACGGTTGGTCAGGTAAGACTTCTAACCGGGACCCTAAAGAAACCTCCCTTACTACGACTTCGACTTTGAGGTCATGAAACCGGTGGAGTACGCTTCTCAACTGAGTAACCTTTTCTGAGACTACGACCCTCCTTAACCCCCGTCTTCCTCTTCCCCTGTTGTCTCCTATTCTACCGACCTACCGTAGTGGCTGAGCTACCTGTACTCAGACTTACTTGAGGCCCTCAACCAATACCTGTCCCTCCGGACCGCACGACGCTAAGTACCCCAGTGTTTCTCAGCCTGTGCTGACTCACTGACTTGACTGAATGACTGATGTACGGTCTGTAACACGATGAATGAACGAAATACCACTACTTGAGTAAGTTAGGAGTTTTGTTAGTATACTTCATCTATAACAACGATATCGATGAAGTATGCTAACAATGATATGACCCCTCTCTTTTTATACTTTCACCGGGGGTTCAGACTCAAGTCTTGAATGAAACAAGGGTTGATAACGTCGGAGGAGGGTTTGAAAAATGTATAACCATCAGTGTTTCAGTACTTGTTACAACACTTACTCCAACGGGTAATGTCTGCTACATACGTTCACTTTTTGATTGTTCGATATCTATAAAAGGTAAATTGAAGAGAGACGGGTAGTTAACTCTAAGTAATGATTTTGGACGAATTAAGTGATACTAGACTATGTAAAACGACCGGTGACATGTTGATTCTTTTATGGACGGAAATCCTCCCTTCAGTAAACTTAAATCTCGAAACTTTTATTTTTATTATTTTTACATATACTAAGGTTTATTGCTTACCCAGGATTCAATCAAGAAAACAGTTTACAATGGGTCTAGTCTTTAAAATCCATCCTAAGGGTGAACATTCTGACCAAATTCATGTGTGATTGATTTATAATAAAAGATATTTCGCTCTAAAGTAGACGAAATCCGGAACACTATCATTGTGACGAGTATAACGAAGAAAGGTACCTCGAGTCTTAAGTGTAGAGTTATGGTTCAGATAGATAGTCAGATTCAAAGGATAGTGTTCTCAGATGCCACGAAAAGAAGTAAAGAGGTGATGGTACTCCATTCTTTATTTCTCCCATTAAAAAGATCTAAATTACTGGTGTATGACAAAACCTTTCGGTACAAGTTCCTAACAACTCTCTCTTGTATGGACAGTTAAAAATACTCTCTAACGGTGGTTGGAACTTGTGAAACTTACTCATCGAGGATTTAGATCCTATAAATAAGTGTAAATATACATAAAACCAGAAACCAAGACCTAACTCAGGAACGAAATTCCCTTATTCTCGAATAATCTGGTAAACCTCCGGACCAAGATATTCAGTATATCTACCTTCACAGAAGTTCTTCGGACAATTTGAAAGGTCTCTGGTTCACGTAGGTTTTTGCTCAAATCTTTATTATGTTCTCGTGGAACGGACTGGAGATCGAAATGCAAAAGGACCATCTTTCCACTATTACCACTTCCCTTTTTTTAACTAGGTCCATCACCCTCTCAACTACGAGTCTATGATGTGTCTTTACTTATTGTAAACAGAACTTCGGAAACTATTTATAATCATTAAAGATTATCAATCTCCATCCACTCTTTTATGTAGAAAGAAAGGGGACGTAGATATTCTATTTTCGTTCAGAGTCTGACTGAAAACAGCGTGTATCTCAACGACCGTCCATACTTTATTCCCGTACTCGGGAAGACATGTAAATTTCTCAGGGAACACATAGGACTGTTTTGAACAGTATTTTTCAAAACGACAACAAATCAGAGATTCAGTACGGGTTGGGAAACACTAGGGTATCTGATATTGGGTGGTCCGAGGAGACAGGTACCCTAAAGGGTCCGTTCTTATGACCTCCCCCAACGGTAAAGGAAGAGGTCCCCTAGAAGGGTTGGGTCCCTGACTTAACGTAGAGGACGTGACCGTACTCCTAAGAAATGGTGACTCGATGGTCCCTTTCAAATAGAGTTCCGTGTAGACTGGGGTAAGGTCGATTGGTACAATTAGACACAGTGTTCCGGTTTTTAAACAATCGATTTGTGTCCTGGTAATTCCTCATTCTAGTTCTATCAGTTACGACACCAGTCCCTATTTCCTGATCTAAGAACATAGAATCGGTGCGCAGAAAGACACGTCGCCAAGTCGTATAGGTGTTTAGAAGTTTTGGTAAGTAAAGTCGTTTCTTTGTATTAAAGATTGTAGACAAGGTGTTTAATTCTTCTAACAGTATAGCTTGTAAGTATTTATCTCGACTTGTAAACACAACCGGTGTAGACCTTATGTAGGAAAACTACTTTATGATCGATTAAAAAGGATGTCACTCATGACCAATCTCGTAAGTTGATATATCTAAATTCGATTATAATGATACTACGCTTTTATATAAAATCTCATATTAAGTTACAGTTTCTAGACCCCTCAAAAAACAAATTTTTTTAAGGTATATTGAATAAATATTCGAGAAAGAGTAACATAAAGTTTATGCCAGAAGTCAAGTCAAGTCAGCGAGTCAGCACAGGCTGAGAAACACTGGGGTACTGAGCGTCGTGCGGTCCGGAGGGACAGGTAGTGGTTGAGGACCTCAAGTGAGTCTGAGTGCAGGTAACTCAGTCACTACGGTAGGTCGGTAGAGTAGGAGCCAGCAGGGGAAGAGGAGGACGGGGGTTAGGGTGGGTCGTAGTCTCAGAAAAGGTTACTCAGTGGAGAAGTGTACTCCACCGGTTTCATGACCTCGAAGTCGAAATTGTAGTAAGGAAGGTTTCTTTAGGGTCCCGACTAGAGGAAGTCTTACCTGACCAACCTAGAGGAACGTCAGGTTCCCTGAGAGTTCTCAGAAGAGGTTGTGGTGTCAAGTTTTCGTAGTTAAGAAGTCGCGAGTCGGAAGAAGTGTCAGGTTGAGAGAGTAGGTATGTACTGGTGTCCTTTTTAGTATCGAAACTGATCTGCCTGGAATCAGCTGTTTCATTACAGAGACGAAAACTTATATGATAGATCCAACCAGTATTGAAAAACATTACGATTATTGAATCCCGAAGGGTCCACCACGATCACCATTTCTTGGACGGACGGTTACGACTTCTGTGTTCTCTACGTCCAAGTTAGGGACCCAGTCCTTCTAGGGGACCTCTACCCGTACCGTTGGGTGAAGTTATAAGAACGGACCTCTTAAGGTATCTGTCTCCTCGGACCGTCCGATACCAGACATCTCAACGTTTGTCAGTCTGTACTAACTTCGCTGAATCGTACGTGTTATTGCATTTTGAGCTTCATTTGTTATAACTGTAAAAAAATTCCCAATTTTATCTTATCTTAGATCGGACAAACAAGTGACATTCAAGTAGATTAACGAATTCCTTTATTCTGACATCATATCTCTTTTATTGTATTGAAACCTAGTCTGTCTACCTAGTTTAGGGTCAAAAGATGAAAGGACGATACACTGAGAACGGTTTCGTTCCAGAGTCTAAGAAGTAGACAATTTGTCACTATTAAAGATACAGTACCTCATCATCACTCCTAATTTACCTTGTTCTTTGTTGTACAAGAGCTTGTATTCCCTATCTATAATTTATCCTTAATAATATACATACTAGTCCTACTGAAACTTTTATTTTCGTTTTACTCAACGGTCATTAGAGTGAAATTTATTCACCGTTTAAATGCTACGTTTTCCGAATTGGATATTGTGGCAAGTTCACACCCCGTAATCACATGACCCAAACATTTCCCGTCGTCACATCTTTTCGATAAATTAGAGAATGATATCTGCTCGGTACAAAAACCGAAACAAAAAAGGACGGGACCAACGAGAACAATCTTTTTACAATAACAAGTTATCGTAGAGTGGATGCCCCTGACATAAGTATCAATACCATGTCGTATTTTACTCTCTAATATCAATTATAACTTTTATTTAAAGACAGAACCAACACCAGACACCAAAATAAATCCGATAAGACAAGGTACAACGACCCACGCCTTTTACTTTACATCCGGATATGGGTTTCAAGAATCCGAGGTAAGGAAGAGAATTATTTGTCTAGCTAAGGTGTAAGTAGACGAGGTACTCGTATTCTTGGCGGAGAGACTCTTAGGAAAGAACTTCTGTCTGGAAGTTATGTGAACCTCATTTTCTGTCTCTTATTTTGACAACCCGGTAACTAAAAGGCCGTACCAAATTTTCCGGTACAGGTTGTTGTCAAACGAAATTTTCCGTTATTATTAGAGTACTCCTTTAAGTCCTGGATTAGACAATTGTGGTAAAAATTGTAAAATTTTGATGTGTACCGTGTAGAAACGATGACTAAGAGTAATCGGACCCCTCCTTATACAACTGAACCTCCGGAATAAAAATTGAGGTACACCCTCACTCTCGATGGGTCTTACGAAATCATGTTTCGTCAATACTTCCAGTAACGTCTTGTCTTATGTTCCTAAAGATTATGGGTGAAACGTTCAAAGGTTTTGTCAGAAAGTGGACTCGTTCTACTCATCGACGACCCAATATCTGACTAACTTTTATAAAACTTACACTATAAAGAAAAAGAAATATCTTTTCATGTCGACTTCACTAATGTATTAACTTAAACTGTCGTCTTATCGTAAAATGAGACACTTATAATACTCTTTTCTTACTTTTTATTTGTTGTCATTACGAAAGACATAGGTAAGGGTCCCCCGATTTTCTTCAAGTAGTAAAATACTCTACCAGGTTCCATCAGTCCATAAAAATTTTTAACGAGGAACACGTTTTTAATGAGGATTCCTATTTTCTTGTGTACCCCCATTCTAAGGATTTAATTAGGAGATATTTGAGACTATCTAGGTCGACACTTAACGAGTATTTCTATACGTGAGAGTCTCTCCTAGAATTTCTACAAGATTATGTCTACAGTAAAACGACGAATTAAAAGAGGCATCGTAGCAAACGTTTAAAAGGAGGTCGGAAGAGCCGTTGTAGACATCAGGTGACCCTGGTACCGTGAACTACTCCATGGCTGTGCGGGGATCTCTTAATGTACTCCAGAAACGTTTCCCGTGATCCGGATCTTAGACCCCGTAATGATTACAACCGACCAAGAATGATCGAAACCACTGGAAACTTGAGTCGAAAAGAAGAGACATTTTGACTCCTCGATTCAATTCTATCCATGACTTCTTTGAGAAATGAAGTCGAATTTACCAAGACGTTACAGTTATATAAGTTTTAGAGTGACCAGATTCAAAAGGTTTTCGTTTTTACTTTCGTGACGGTATAGGACGGGTCTGAACCTGTCTCAAAAGGTTTGAGAGAGTGACAGATCGAAGACAGAGGTAGGGGACATTAAGGGTGTTTGGTTTTTAATCTTAATAAACCTCCATTCATTATTCATTACGACTTATGGTGTGACGTAACGTCGTCTTTTGAATAAAAGACCAACTGGTTGGTACTCGTAACGATTCTAATTTGTAATCCGATTCCCTGACTGTTTAACCACACACACACACAAAAATTATTTCACTAAAAGGGAAAAACGTTCGGTCTCTATAAGTGTTTCTCGAATACACACAATCAGTGAGTCAGTACAGGCTGAACAACGTTAGGGTACCTGACATCCGAAGGTCCGAGAAGATTGGTACCCTAAGAGGTCCGTTCTTATGACCTCACCTAACGGTAAGGGATAAACATTAAAAAAGTATAAAGGGTACCTGGTAGGTGGAGTAACAAAATCCACTAGTAGGAATCGACCTAGTCATTACAGTAAACCCCAACGTTTTACTGTTAATACATTAGGATAATTAAAGAAGATGGAATAATCGACCCGAAGAAGACACAATAAAGAAAGGTACAGTTTATGTTCGATATAGGGGACTGTAGGTCGGATACCGAAACAAACGAAAGTTTTATCGCGGTATGTCGGACATCCATAACTGAAAACTTGATCTCACTGAGGGTCTAAAGAAACAACATGTATATGAACCTATTAGTGTGGTCCTACAAAACTCAACGTAACTAATTGGGCGTCGGATCAAATTAGTTACGTGCACAATGTTGTCTACAGTTAAGGTTGAGTCACTAGTAAAAATAATTCCTCGTTAATAACCCGAGTACGATATCTCCTGAAGTGGGAACAGGAGTCGTGGAATTTTCCCCAACGATAAATCATACACTCTATGAAATAAACGATTTCATATACGTACACTGAATAAATATGATTGTCGTAGAAACTTCAGTCTTTACGGAGAGGGGACTATTAGAGAGTCCTAAACACCCAACCTGTAAGAAAAAACTCGGTGTCTAAAAACAAAAACAAAAAATCGGTCCGTCGTGGGTAAACTTTTACATTCAAAGGATGAATCTAAAAAAAGAAAGTTATCTTTATAAAATATGTCATTACCTGAAACTTCCGTCTGAAGTCCCGTATACAATTACATCTTAAAATTTCAGTTAAATAGTAGAGACATTAAGTAAACTAAACAGTTGATTAGTTTATTTTTTATTCAACTTATCAAAATGTTACGTATCGACTAAAATAATTAAAGGTCGGTTTAAACATAGTACTGTTACCGAAAGAATCCGTCTGGATTAATAAAAGTTAATACATTTTCCAAATTTCGTGGTTTCGTAAGTTTTCTGGAAGACACATCTCACTGAGAGTGAAAAGAACCGAAGGACACTTGTATCCACCAAAAATAAAGGTAACTTCATCAATTATCCCAATTGGTCTCAATTATCCTTTACGAATTTGTACGGTTTACAACTGAAAAACTGTTTAACAGAGAGTTAAATTTGACGAGTTTAATACATTAGTATGTTTTCGTTGGAACTGGAAAAGTTATTATATCTAAGTGAAGAAAAGAAAAGTTTAACACGAATTAGTAATAGTACTTTTATAAAATTGTTTTTCGTAGAGAAGATGATTAAAGGAGATTGTATAACGAATCTCCTGTTTTATTATTTAGTATCTCTGTTTAAATCTCAACTTCTAACTTAAGGATATGTCTGATTTTTTGATGTATAAAGAGAAACTATCTTCTACGAGAGAAGGTACTTCCGGTGGTACCTAAATTTAACATTAATCACAAGGGTAAAAACATCTTAAAGATTTTGTTCTACCGTGCGAAATGGATTATTTGACTGAAGGAATAACCTTTGTTAAATTTAAAGTGTGGATTCAATTGTTCGAAAATTTAGTTTTCTCAACTCTTCCGTCGGACAGTGTCAAATACCTTTTAGTTTTCTTTTTCTCTTTCTCTTCCTTTCTCTATTTATTTGTTTACTTTTATTAAAACTTTTACGGGAGTTGTAACTGTAGTAATATTCAATATAATTTCTGGTTGTCTTAACTGAAGTCATCTTTACTATATACTTTCGTAACGGTATAAAGATTAAATTACTTTCATTGTTTTACTACTTTTATCAGTAGTGTTAAATCAGAAAAAAAAAAAAAGGAGAGAGTTACAATATCGGTAAGAGTTAAGGGTGACGGCTCTTTTTTGTCTATTACACAACCCAAAGTATCATTCGTGATACGTTCTGATATTCTTGATATTTTATATTGTTATCCCATCTAATACGAGTTCTTAAAACTTTATAAACTTCACTTTTATTTAAAGAAGTTATTTGTTCACAAAAGTAGATTTGAAGTTACTAACGTTTATTGATTCCCGTTAACACTACTTCCATTTGAGTAACCGTAAAC
Source organism: Capra ibex (assembly GCA_006410555.1). NCBI lineage: Eukaryota > Metazoa > Chordata > Mammalia > Artiodactyla > Bovidae > Capra > Capra ibex. The sequence goes on along the minus strand of SJYO01018169.1, from coordinate 50,994,514 downwards.
TGTCTTTCATCTACCGAAACCTCAATCGGTCTACACCTAACTTTAGGATTTTATGTACGGATGATAAAGTCCGTTCAATGAATAGAAACAGAGCTGAACGGTAATAAGATGGGTAGACTCAGTTAGTAGACTTTTGATTGACTTGACTATAAATATCTTCTTTACTTCCTTCATTGATACATATACAACCGTATTTATCAAGTCAATTCCTTTATGGTTCTGAATTTATGTAAAGACCGAAGTCTTAATCTTTTACACCATTTTAAGATTCTTATGACCTTCTTTTTTTTTCTTTTTATACATCAATGGAACTATATTTTGTTTTCCACTGATCAAACGTCGAAAAAAAAAAAAACGACGTTACTTACTCTCTACCTTAAAAGGTAAAGACGGAAGAATGACGGGTACGATTTCATACTTTCACAATCAGCGCGTCAACACAGACTGAGATGTTGGTGTGTCTAGCATCGTGTAGTCCGAGGAGACAGGTGCATTAAGAGGTCCGTTCTTATAACCTCACCCACCGGTAAGGGAAGAGGTCTCCTAGAAAGACTGGGTCCCTATCTTGGACCCAGAGGAAGTAACGTCCGTCTAAGAAATGGTAGACTCTGTGGTCCTTTAGGGGAGGATTGTGAACTTATTTATTCAACTAAACAGAAACGTTCTTTCCCGACTCCACACCGTCTACATCTGAGAAGAATCTAGTTAGAATGGCTTTTTATAGACATGAGACGGTTTAGACGTTTGTAGAGGGTTGTAATGTAGACTTCTTATCACTACAAACATGTTGTTTTATTTCGTTTTTTATAGATGATAATGTAAAAGAATATTTTGAACGAACGTAGGTTACAAAGCAAAAAACGTAGTATTATTTACTCTGATTTCAAAAGAAGTACAATGTGAGACACTAATACTGACTTTATATGAAACATTTTTAACAGTCACGATATATACTGTTCGAATATATACTTATGGAAACCCTAGTTTCAGTTCTTTCTCAACCCGAAAGATTAGAAATAGAACACTTCTAAAATTTTTCATAAAACCGTTCATTGGTTACTTAAGTCATATATTTTTGAAACAGAAATTTGTAAAGTATTACATTTTTAGGATTAGATTAAAAGGATGAAGTCTTTTCTTAGAATAATCTCTTTTAAATACAAGTAAAGAAATACAAAATATACCACTTCTATCATAAGAGTGATAAGTGTTTAATTAAGATAAGATGGAATTCTATAAAGTAAGGGAATCCTGGTACTGAAATATACAGGTATTAAAACAAAGAAATAGTACAATACCTAATTGATCTCTACATAACTGTTGTTTAAGACAACTTAGATAAAAAGACACAAATAAACCGGAGGGGGATCTCACCGGATAACCGAATGAGATAGACTATTGCAGGAAAGACGACAGAACGAATCGCTGAGAGTTGTTAATGCTTCACTGTTATCCTTGTGGTTTAAGAAAGAATAGATAATAGGGATTAATTACAAGGGGTGTTAGACACTTTGTCATTTATAAAACAAATGATTACTCAAGTTACCAGAATAATTAACCAGATCTAAGGACAACGACCCGAAGGGACCACCGAGTCGACTATTTCGTAGACGGACATTACGCCTTCTGGACCCGAGTTAGGGACCCAGTCCTTTTAGGGGACCTCTTCCTTTACGTTGGTTGAGGTCATCAGAACGGACCTTTTAAGGTACCTACTTCCTCGGACCATTCGATGTCAAGTGTCCCAGCGTTTCTCAGCCTGTGCTGACTCGTTGAAGTGACCAAGGATATCAATTAAGAATTAATATGGAATGTATGATAATAAAATTACATAAAAGACGTCATTAACTGTGATCCTTTGGTTCGTTTTCACATAGGGACCCCTCAAAACAATGTGTCGAAAGTTGTTTCTACTTAATTCGTTGACTAAACTATGCCTATAATTTTTGTGATATTTACTCTGGATACAATACAGATCTTTCATGGTGGTTTTACAAGAAATAAAATTACGACAAAATATCCGAATTTTCAAAGGGTAAAATACTCGGGTCCAGGTGTAACGAAGAGTAATAAATCGTCCGTGGTCCAGTACACTGTATCGATGAACTAGAAACCCAATAATAAAACTACTTAAGACTTAAAAGTGTCTAGGTCGAAGGGAAGGAAGGAAGAAAGAAGGGAAGAAGGGAAGGGAGGAAGGAGGAAAAGGGGGAAGGAACTAAAAGGTACATCAAGGAGTCTAACTCGTTCAAATAGACACGGAAGAAGTCTTTCGGGATCTGCTCGATCGAAGACGCGATCTTGTTTTTACCGATCTATGTCTTTACATAGTCTTCTGTGTTATATGACTGGTTGACTGGAAATCAGGTCTTATACGACGTTGAAAATGACGTTTACAGACCTAATAATAGTAAGGACTTAGTTAATGTACCAAAATATTGAGAACGAAACGATAGTTCGAGGTTTCGTCTTAAAAAAGTAAGTCGTCCCTTCTATTATTAGTGCAGAGATGATGATCATCTAATAATTGTACTAAGAATGAGTTACTAAAATCATTTTCTTGGGACCGACCTCCTTTGTTCTAAACTCTATTTAAGATCATCAAAGGGTGTCGACGGCATTGTGTAACGGTGACGACGACGACGACGATTTAGTGCAGTCAGCACAGGCTGAGACACGCTGGGGTATCTACCGTCGGGTGGTCCGAGGGGGCAGGGACCCTAAGAGGTCCGTTCTTGTGACCTCACCCAACGGTAAAGAAAGAGGTTACGTACGTACGTACGACTTAGCGAAGTCATCACAGGCTGAGACACGCTGGGGTACCTGTCGTCGGATGGTCGGAGGAGACAGGTGCCTTAAGAGATCCGTTCTTATGACCTCACCCAACGGTAAAGGAAGAGGTTGTGTACCGGTGCTTGAACGAATTTTATTCTGTGTAAACAATAGCATGTCATAGTCTTAGCCTCCAGTCTATGAAGTTTTATTTATAGTAACCCAATTTTAGTTCCCCAAGTACCTTGACGTGGGGAAGATCTCCGAGATTCCGTTACATCATTCGACTTACTACTAGAGGTTTTTCTCTACAGGTGTAGGGTTTCGGACAGATAGTAGCCGTGATCATACAATCGGTGGTCAGTGCACTTGGATAACTCGTAAACTTATATCGATCAGGTTTGACTCCATGTAGCGATCACACTTTATGTGTAGTCTATAGTTTCTAAACCATACTTTTTTTCTTACATTCGTTAGAATAATTATTGGAATCGTAATCAATGTACAACTTTACCAATATAAAACTTTTCTACTTCAATTCTATATAATAGTTTTAAGTAAAGTGGATAAAGAGAAAGGAACAAAGTCACACCGATGATCTCGTAAATTTTAATGTGTCCGTCAACATAAAATAAAGACAACCTGTCACGACCACGAACCATATCAAGAATCTTCTCCGCCCTGATTCATATATCGTTGTCGTTCCTTGTAAGTGGACGAAGACGAGATTAAAGGACATGACAAGGATTAAAAAGGTTTACTTAATCCATTACCTCCATTCTGGCGATCGTAGCCCCGTTACTGAAAGAGAAGTCTTAGAGTCGTAATGACTAAACTTTGAGTCATTTTGTGTTAATTATTTACTTGTTTACTCAACTTACCTACTGGTCAACTTACTTAAAAAACTTATTGATAACTCGTCGTGGATGTAGTACGTACATTTGTTAACAAAAAAAACTTTTCTTAACTACTAGTTAAGAAGATCATACAAAACTCCTATATATGTAAGGTGTTAGAACACTTATATTTTAATCTCCTTTTTTATTAAAATAAGTCACTTCTGTGGTGAGATCGGATCACTTTTTACAAGATTGGAATGTTATATTTTTTACTGTATAGGATTTAATAAGAGAGTCTGACTTAAACAGTAAATATTGAAAAAAGAATGATCAAATATTCGTTCAGATGACTTTATTATGATAAAAAGTCGTTGAAACCTACTTTCGTTTTATAGGGTATGGGAAAGTGTAAACACCTGTGTAAATAGTTCATTAACGTAGTGACTTTTAATTTCAAACATACTGTTTGTCGTATCGGATTATAAGTAACTAAATTGTTTATAAATACTCACATAAGGTACATGGTTGGTGATACGATCAAGTCAAAATACGTATTAAAACAGGTCAAATCTTATAAGATTATTTAGAATTTTAAAACAGGTCACAAGATTTCTTATAAGATTATTTAGAATAGTAGTAAAGGTGTAAAATGATTACTCTTTTGAACGTCTTAAATTGATTGAACAGGTATCACCGTATCGATCACCCATACTATCTTTAAAAGTAATCTTTTGAACCTCTCATAATCAACTATACTTATAAAATAACTTGTTCTCTGTTTGACAAACGTTTGTCCCTTTGTAATTTTGGTTTTCACGGCATGGGAGTCGTCAATATCGAACCAAATATTTCGTACTTACTCCTTCACGTAACAAAACGTAACACTAACCAACGATCTGAGAATGTAAGGAAAATCACATCACCACGACATATCCTAACAAACATCGACTAACCGAACTTTCGGCGAACCTTTTTCAAACTCTAAACAATCTCTTATCTCGGGTCGTAAAGTCCCTTTAGTCCCGTTAAATGCAAACCCAATGTACCGACATCCCCAACCGACGAGTTTGATACAGAAGTAAAACCCAGAAGAAATTATGGTGTTAAGTCAGAAGTACGATTCTGGCTTAAGATGATGTTTTTAAAAACCCTTGTATGTAAATTGCGAAAGGTATTTAGCTTATGAACAAACTAATGGTAAAGGTTCTTTCGTGTCAATATAAATTTATGGTGTACACATGAGACTGGTGACGTATAGAATCGTTTACGAAAGTAGTCGTCGACGTCTTCCACGACGGTCGTCACTACTTACCGTCCTCCCCTCCACTTTTAGGTGGGGAGACTTTTTGTAGAAGTTAAAAACGGTCGAGTCATCGGGAAGAGGTGAAAAATAAACAAACAAAAATAATGGTAGGGATCTTAAAGGAAACCTTTAGTATGTGTAATACAAACTTGAATTCTACACACTTAAAGACGAAGTTCGGTGACTCAACACTGTCTACTCTTTTTATACACTGTCCTTTTCTTGGGTCGATCTTTTACTCTTACTAAGTCAGATTAGGTCCGAGACGGTGATTGACTGACACACTAGAACCCTTTGACTGGATTAATAGATCCACAGATACGGGTATTTTATTTGTCGACCAAAGGTGGACTGGAGACCCTCGTTAGGTCAATGACGAAGATACTGGAACGGATACTCTTCCAGACTTTTAAGTTGGAAGTTCCTTGATAACTCTCAAATAACGAGATTCTGAGTTTTACTAACTCTTAGGTTTACCTTGGACATGGAGTAAAAAATGACTTATTGTTTATTAGTTATAAATAAACTAACGATCGTTAAATTTAACTATCCCGGATCTTTTCTCTTCGAATGTACTCCAACCATGTTTTCGTTAACAGCAAAAATTTAACGACTTTGAATGGTAAATTATAACCTTAAGTAAGATTTATTTACACCAATACATTATATAGTAAAATTATAAGTAAAGAAATACGAAAAAACGATTACTGAATAATGAACGACAAGTAAAACTTAAATAAAATCTGATACCTTTACAATCTGTTTTTAGTTTAAGTTCCTTAAAAGAATAAACTCAAGTTTTACCCAGTATTTCGTCTCCTCTGTTGAGCCTTGTAGTTGTGTAAACTGGGTCCTTGACGATTGCTTACATGTCACGTCACCACCAAGTTCTTCAAAACGTTTCCTCTACTCTCGGAACTTCTACCTCTCGAATTACTGGTCGGTAACCTGCAACTATTGCTGGTAAACTCTCGGTAGTAGTTTCGACTAGGAGAATAAGTCAAGTCAAGTCAAGTCAGTGAGTCAGTACAGGTTGAGAAACGCTGGGGTACCTAGCGTCGTACGGTCCGGAGGGACAGGTAGTGGTTAAGGACCTCAAGTGAGTCTGAGTGTAGGTAGCTCAGTCACTACGGTAGGTCGGTAGAGTAGGAGACAGTAGGAGAAGAGGACGGGGATTAGGGAGGATCGTAGTCTCAGAAAAGGTTACTCAGTGGAGAAGTGTACTCCACCGGTTTCATGACCTCAAAGTCGAAGTCGTAGTAAGGGAGGTTTCTTTAGGGTCCCGACTAGAGGAAGTCTTACCTGAGCAACCTAGAGGAACGTCAAGTGCAGTAAACCGTAAACTTCGTTTAACCTTTCCACTTTTTCAATCTGTTCACACATGGAGTACACTTTCACTTTAACAATCAGTGAGTCATCTCAGACTGAGAAACGTTGTGGTACCTGACATCGGGTAGTCGGAAGAGAGGGGTACCCTAAAAGATCCGTTCTTATGACTTCACCCAACAGTAAGGGAAGAGGTCTACTAGAAGGGTTGGGTCCCTAGTTTGGTTCTAGAGGACGTAACACCCGTCTAAGAAATGACAGACTCGGTGGTCCCTTCGGGTCCACGGAGTACTCGACTAGTGTTTAGTTTTTTTTTTAGAAGTAAAACTTCACAGTAGAAGAGAATAAGATACGTTGTTGTGGTTTGGTAAAGAGTTAGTCTAACACCACACGTTGTTTTTCACCTAAAATATATTGTTCGTCACCGTTGGTCGAACCACCAATCTATTTTTTTTTTCGAGGTTTCGTGAAGGATTTCAGTTTAAACGTTATTATTTTCCAGCACCGGTGACAAACCACCAGACGACAACCAGACTAGGTGATGTCGAAAGACTTAGGGTCACTTTGACAATCCAGATTCTTCACACGAGTCGTTTAGTTACTCTACGTGGTTTTTGACGTTACGGACGTGGGCCGTAACCATTTGTCTTTCCCAGGTTAAGAAGAGGTGGTGTTTCGGACTGACGTACACCGTGTTTGTTACGAACCTTTCAACTTACTTAACCCGATGCTTCAAAACGGAGTAGGTGGTATAAGTGGACTGGAGAACGGTTGACTGTGGCGAAGAAATTCCTAGAGCTGATACGAAAGGTTCTCAAGTAGCTTGGGGTTTCGCACCTAAAAATACGATGTCCTTATTTGTTTAAATAAAGAGTAACCGTTTTCAACACAACCTAATATTAAGGATAAAACTAACCTTTTCTGTACAAATTCGGATCAATATCTCTGGGGTTACGACCCTTTCTAACTTCCTTCCTCCTCTTCCCCTACTGTCTCCTACTCTACCAACGTACTGTAGTGACTGAGTTACCTGCACTCAAACTCGTTCGAGGTCCTCTACCACTTCCTGTCCTTTCGGACCACACGACTTCAGGTACCCCAGTGTTTCTCAACCTGTACTGACTCACTGACTTATTGTTGATATTACTAAATTTTAAGTACCAGACTTTCGCATAAAGACAAATATGGTTGGATTATCCACTACCTGTCCCTCCGGACCGCACGACGTTAAGTACCCCAGCGTTTATCAGCCTGTGCTGACTGGGTGACTTGACTTGACTTGACTTGACTTATCTTATAGTTTCTTAGTTAAGTTCACTTAAACGGTCTTGACTTCTTGAATTCAGAGGTCTAAATTTGGTGGAAGACATACGGTTTGTTTACATAATTGTTCAGGGATAACATCTGATCATAAACACAGTCAAACCATGGTTTTATTATTTCTGTTCCAGGATTATTAAAAGTCTCTCTTTTTCTATACAGTAGATGTCCCCTCACTAGTTTAACCGTGGTCGGAAGAATAGTTATTGCGACTACGATCTGTCAACACCTCGTTTCGAAAGTCTCTAGACTTTCTTCTCTACATCTTCCTTTTAAGACGACGACGACGACGATTCAGCGAAGTCAGCACAGGCTGAGACACGCTGGGGTATCTGTCGTCGGGTGGTCCGAGGGGGCAGGGACCCTAAGAGGTCCGTTCTTGTGACCCGACCCAACGGATATAGATCTGTTTGACAGTCAGTTTACAAACCTTATTCGTGTAAAAATCTGTGTGTTCAAAAGTCTTTATAGTGAAGGGTGTGTGAGAAATGAGATCGTTTTGTTGAACCATTAGGTTCTTTCAATTTCTATTCAAGGTCCTTTTTAGAGAAAGGGTTTTTCTTTAGAGTCCTACTGGTGGACCTTCGATAGGATGTTTCACTGAACAGATCTACTGCCCACTTCCTGTCTCACAGGGTGTCCTGTTAGTCATTTTTGGTTCGTTTGAGAGGTATCTTACGTTATGCGATTTGTTAAATGTATGTTATAAACGTATTTCTCTTTATCACTCACTTTTTCCTTTAATCTTTGAACTATTTACTTTTTCAACGTACTCTTATTTGACAAACCAAAAGTTCATTTGATGTAAATATATCGGATAACTAAATCAATTTACATTTCTAAATTGATATGATCTTCAAACCACCTAACTCTGTTTTCTCATTTATTTATTAAAAGTTTTGACTTATCAACTTTTTATCGACAGGTTCTGTCATAAGTCCCATACCCCTATTTTTTTTCTTAGTCGATCTTAGTTTTTAATATTTGAAGTTCAACATTTTATTTATTCAGGACGCATATTACATATTGTACCACTGATATCAATTATTATGACATAACATATAAAATTTCGACGATCCTCTTATCTAGAAATTTCGAAAAATAGTTTTCTTTGGTTTTTTAACATTGATACACTCCATTGTACAATTGATCTGAATGAGACCATTAGTAAAGTGTTATACATAGTTGTAGGTTAGTAATGTAGTATGTTGATTTTATATTATAATATATGGTTAATATAGAGTCATTTTTTATTTATTTTCCTAATTGGTTTTCTTAATTTGCACCAAGGGACAGCTATCGGTTTCACCTCTAACCCCTCCTCGGACGTATTTCGAAATGATATAATAAATCACAAAAGTGATCTAAGTACCCCATGACACTAAATTTTATAGAACTAAAAAGTGAAATATTAGATATAATCCTTTAAAAAATTTTCTTGAAAATTACCCACTTGTGTCTTATACATTAAGAGAGATATCATACTATAGTTAAAATATTTTATTTATGGACCGTATATACATATACAGAAAAGATTATATAGTCTATAAGTAAAATAAATAATTTTATAATTCAATTTATATACACATAATTTTCATAAAAAGAAAAAAAGAACCCTTACCAGAACTAGTAACGGAGGGTATGTTACGGTGCTTGGAGACAGGTATCAAGAAGTCCGTGAGATAGTCTATATTAGGGAACTCAAATAAACAGTGAATGTGACTTATTAGTATTCCCTAAACTCAATCCAGGTATGGACTTACCAAATCATCAAAAGGGATGAAAGAAATTCAGACTTAAACCGTTATTCCTTGAGTACCAGACTCGGTGTCAGTCGAGGGCCAGAACAAAAACGACTGACATATATGAAACCGGTAGACTACGTTTCTCGACTGAGTAATCTTTTCTGGGACTACGACCCTTTCTAACTTCCGTCCTCCTCTTCCCCTGCTCTCTCCTACTCTACCAACCTACCGTACTGACTGAGGTGCCTGTACTCAAACTCGTTCGAAGTTCTCAACCACTGGCTGTCCCTTCGGAGCGTACGACGTCAGGTACCCCAGTGTTTCTCAGTTTGTACTGACTTGTTGACTTGACTTGCCTTTATATAAAATTGAATTGACTTATAATGTACCCAAAGAGACGACTCAGTCATTTCTTAGGAGGACGTCACGTCCTCTGACGGACGTTACGCCCTAAAGGTACAAGTTAGGGACCTAGCCCTTCTAGGGGACCTCCTCTTTTAACGTTGGACAAGGTCATAAGAATGGACCTCTTAGGGTTCCTGTCTCCTCGGACCACCCGATGTCAGTTGAATTACTTAAAGTGATTCATTTTGTTTATGACCTGTATCTTTTGTATATATAGTCCACAAATAAGATAAAATGATTTAATTCTAGTATGGTACTCTTTATTACACAAGACACTGTATAAATTATGTATATATTCAAATTTGGGTTATAAATCACTGACTCTTGTGACTCTTTCCTCTATTCCTCTTAAACATTTCGTTTAAAGGATACTTTACTTGAAGACTACCCTGAAATCACGAATTACGGATCCGTCCCCTAAAGCTGTAAGGACCAACCCTCTAAAATATGGTCCGGTCCAGTCGAAAAATGGAACATTTCAGACGAAACGACTTTCTTCGACTCTCAGGACTTCGTAAGCAGTAATCCCATAAAACCCGAAACGGTCCACCGACGTTGAACAGTACCGAGACTGGGATTTTCTGAAAGACACCTCTGTCCCGGTTTCCGTGTCCGGACGTCGGTCGTGTCTACCGGAGTCACGTCTGACGACGTCGAACTGGAATTTGAACATCACGTTACGTTCCTGGAGTCGTTTCGACACGGAAACCGTCGACGATTCCGGAGCCCGCCGTCCTCCGTTATCAACTAGTGTTACGTCTGTGTTGGACCGGATCTAACAATGGACGCACATGTTCCGGTCCGTCGTTTCAATGTGTACTCGGTCTATTGTGATCCCTCGAAGATCGGACTTTAGTAACTTTACAGTGCACTGACTCCGAATTTACCGTCCTCCGCCACACGGAAAGACGGAAGTGTCATGTCCGACTCTGAGACCTCATGAACTGGAAGTTAACACACGGACCAGGTTTTGGAGCCGTATCTTTTACTTTTATCTTTTGCTACATACGACGACGATTCAGCGAAGTCAACACAGGCTGAGAATCGCTGGGGTACCTGACGTCGGATGGTCCGAGGAGAGAGGTGTCCTAAAAGGTCCGTTCTCATGACCTCACCCACCGGTAACGGAAGAGGTCACTACAAACCCACTCAAAGTTTTGTTACTAACAGTGACTCGTACATCCATAGTACCATCGGTCCCCTAAATACCCTACCTTTTCTTCCTCTAACCTGTAATCTCCTTGTGTACCGACCCCGTACACGGGGGTGACCCTGGAGTCCCGTGGACGGAGTTCGTCGAGCTGTCGTCGAAGTCAACTCTTTAAGATCCCACAAAACAGTCGACTTTGTTTACACCGAGATTCTACTTTAGTAAAAGATTCCGTCCGATAAAAAATCCGATTTAATTAAGATAAGGTTCTCCGTTTCCAATGAGTTATTTACAAACGACTCACTTGTTTACTAAGTGTACACAATAATTTTTTCTCTACTTCCTTTACACGACGGTATGTGTCCGTGATTTACGAAGTGTCCTATCGACCCTAAGTCATGATTGTCATTTCGAGGAGGAGTCCTGACTGCATACATTTCCCTTTTCCTTCAATTCTCCCAAACTTATCCAACACACTCCTTTTTTCTTCCCTAAGAGTTTATTATGGAACACCCCTCCCGACGACGGTAACGTTTGTTTCTACCGTCGACGTAGAGTTCTGGTGGGAGGACTCCTCTGTAATCCGAAGACCTTACAGGGGGTAGGGCGTATGCCATTTAAGTCTCACTGTCTTACTTAGTAAACGACACTCCAAGGATGGTTAATGTAAGTGTCCGACACTCAGATCTTTTCTTCCGACCGTTTCGTCGGTTCGAGTCTGGTTCCACCAGTGGTAGATGGTAGACAGAAAGAAGGAGTCTATGGTCACCCTACCAGAAACTGTTGTATGTATGACCCAAATCCCTTGTCTTAATAACGGAACGTAGTGACAAGATTCTCACTCCCAAGACGAATATAAGATTTAAACCATCTACACTCTAATCTAAATGAAAAACTCATAAATTTTCTCAGGATAATTTCACGTTTGATGGGGTGTTAACGTGAGTAGAGTGTGTGATCGGTTCATTATAAGTTTTAAGAGGTTCGGTCCGAAGTTGTTATGTACTTGGTTCTTGAAAGTCTTCAAGTTCGACCTAAAGCTTTTCCGTCTCCTTTGGTCTCTAGTTTAACGGTTGTATCCAACCTAGTTTCTTTTTTGTTCTCTTAAGGCCTTTTTGTAGATACAGATGAAGTAATTGATACGATTTCGGAAACTGACACACCTAGTGTTGTTTGACACCTTTTAAGAAGTTCTCTACCCTTATGGTCTGATGGACTGGACGGAGGACTCTTTAGTCATACGTCCAGTTCTTCGTTCAATCTTGGTAGTACCTTGTCGTCTGTCCATGTTTTGATCATTTCCTCACGCAGTTCTGACATATAACAGTGAGACGAATAAATTGAATATACGTCTCATGTAGAACGCTTTACGATCCGACCTACTTCGTGTTGGACCTTAGTTCTAACGGACCTGTTTATAACTATTGGAGACTATATGTCTACTGTAGTGAGAATACCGTCTTTCATTTCTCCTTCATTTCTCGGAGTACTACTTACACTGTCTCCTCTAACTTTTTTCGACCGAATTTCGAGTCAAGTCAAGTCAAGTCAACGAGTCAGCACAGGCTGAGAAACGCTGGGGTACTTAACGTCGTGCGGTCCGGAGGGACAGGTAGTGGTTGAGGGCCTCAAGTGAGTCTCAACGGAGGTAGCTCAGCCACTACGGTAGGTCGGTAGAGTAGGAGCCAGCAGGGGAAGAGGAGGACGGGGGTTAGAGAGGGTCGTAGTTTCAGAAAAGGTTACTCGGTGGAGAAGAGTACTCCACCGGTTTGATGACCTCAAAGTCGAAATCGTAGTAAAGAAGGTTTCTTTAAGGGCCCAACTAGAGGAAATCTTACCTGACCAACCTAGAGGAACCTCAGGTTCCCTGAGAGTTCTCAGAAGAGGTTGTGGTGTCGAGTTTTCGTAACTAAGAAGTCGCGAGTCGGAAGAAGTGTCAGGTTGAGAGTGTAGGTATGTACTGATGACCTTTTTGGTATCGGAACTGGTCTACCTGGAATCAGCCGTATCATTACAGAGACGAAAACTTATACGATAGATCCAACCAGTATTGAAAAGAAGGTTCCTCATTCGCAGAAAAGTAAAGTACCGACGTTAGTGGTAGACGTCACTAAAACCTCGGGGGGTTTTATTTCAGACTGTGACAAAGGTGACAAAGGGG